>JAUELE010032850.1:0-16212 GCA_031471655.1 Diodora aspera
AGGTTCCCCCAGTTTGGTGAAACTTGGTTCAAACATTGGATCCATGGTCTAGTTATCCCCCGGCATATAATGGGGGAAGGATATAGTCGTCACGTCCATCCGTCCGTAATCATTTCGCATCCGGGCTAGAACTCGTAAACTAAGAAAAATGTCTTTACGCAATTTTACAGTTTTATAGTTTGACTAGTGCAGTGGTGCCTTTTAGTAGTTTGAACAATCTAAGATTTTTATTTATTTTTATTTTCGGGCCAAAAGAGCTCAACTTAGAAACTGTGGGGTAGGGACCGTTTCCGGTCTATAACGTGTAATATATGAGGACTTTCTTTATGGAATTTAAAACTCTTATAGCTTTACCAGTGCAGTGGTGCCTTTTAGTAATGTGAACGATATTTTGATTTGATTTTTCGCACCTTTTTAAATAAGCCGGGGGGATATGTCATCTACTGATGACTCTTGTTATAATATCAGTATTCTGGTGTTTTGCAAAATTCACAAACAATTATATAAACGGTACCACCATTGATTACTACCTACGTTGTAGTAGTCCAGTAAGTATAACTATTTGATCCGCTCCACAGAATGTAAGCGTTTCGTTGTATTGGACCAATAAGTATGACTATGTTGTCTGGAGTCGAATACCCCTCTCTAAATCCTTCTTACTCTTTACTCAATTTTTCGTAACCTTGACCAACAGTTTAGTCTTCTATTGATAATAAAATATAAAGCTTTTACTAAATATATTTAGTAAAGTAATGCCTCTGGGCACTGTTGTACAAAACGATCTTAGTTAAGATCAATCTTAGTGACTCGGTTAATTTTAAAATTTACGCGACAAACATTTGTTTCTCAAAACAACTTAATAGTGATTGTAGGACATGAAGTACAGTTTGAAGTTGCTTTTTCAACTGAAATCAGTGTTAAAACCTGATTTAAAAAGTTGAGTTTACGATCAACCTAGCGCTACGATTGTTTTGTGAAACAGGGCCCTGATATCGTTTACTCTATTTTCGTTACCTTGCTTACTGGGACTATAATCCTTGCAGTCCATGTCTAAGGGAAGTATGAGTGCTCTAGTAAGATAGTGACATTGTGTAGATACGGTATGAGAATATCCTAATTATTTTTAAAGTTGGATACGTCCTCCCAAACGCGAGATAGGTCGGGTTCTGTACGTGTGAAAGAAATAACATAAACTGTAAATCATACGTTGTAAATGTGTATGCTTAATTAGATAAACTGTACTCCTTTAGTTCCGGCAGATGCATGCGGATTTAGGTTCCATCTTCAAATAACCAGCCTCGATCTAAACCTTCCTCCCATGGTTTCCAAAGAATGTTCCGTCGATTTCCGAATGCTTTCATTTGCAAGTGAAACGTTTCCAAAGGTTTACAGATAATGTCAAGATTCTGTCGGAAAGTTGGGAATATTTTTCATTTAGTTTGTCTCTTGTGCATTTGTCGTGATAGGTATATAATTTTATTTAAATTAATGGTTCCAAAGATTGGGTTTTTAAACAGAAAACGTTGAATTTGACCACATATCCAACTGGCAACAATGTCTGAATAAAGACTATCTGTTCCTGCTGACTTGTTGATTTTACATAATTAATATTATAATGAATGTCATCTCTCATTTCCTCTACTGGGATAGGTGCATCTAATACATCTGCGTCAATTTCTTCTGCATGCAAAGTTACAAACATAACAACTCTGTCATTCTCAATCATGTTTATAAATCATGTAGATTTAGATGCATGCATCAAATTAATGAAATAATATTGAGTATGTGTTTTGTTATATACATCAGGGACTCACTGGGTGTGTGGCATTGTCAACCAGATACAATGTCGTGAGCTGCTTCCCGAATCCTTAAACCAACCGGAGTACTTGACCTTTACAAGTCTATGTGACATCCCGAGTCCGAGGTTTTTCTCAAGTCATGGACGACCTCAATTCGCACCGCAGAAATTCTTTTCCGACGCAGGAAAAGTTATATTTGTGGAAAGAAATCCTAAAGCTGTTGCGGTTTCCTTTTACCATTGGCTAACAAAGATTCACGTCGAAGGAACTGGGGTATATCACCCCTACAATGGAACATGGGAGGACTTCTTAGAAATGTTCCTGAATGGCAAGGGTGAGTATGAACGTGCTTATCCTTGTACTACAGAGAGAGAGGTTAATGTTTAACGTGCACACTCCAGATATACTGATTTGGCGCACGGGGATTGGTTGCCTAAAATGAGGAGGAAGAGTGTTAATGTTTTTGTCCCATGTAAAAGGAGAGAGTTGGGAAGGAGGTTTTTTGTTTGTTAGTTAGTAGGCCTACATGTGTTATTGTGGGGTAAAAGAGAAGGTAGAAGTAGTGGTAATTTTGTTTGTTTTGTTTTTGCTGTTTTTTGTTGTTGTCGGTTTTGTGTTGTTTTGGGTTTTTTTGTATTATTTTAAAACTATTTGTTTAAAAATAATAACGTATGGGGATTTACCTAGGTTTTATCAGTTAACTGGGTTTGTCGGAAAAATGTTGCCAGTGGTGAATACGATTTGTTTGGAGGATTTGTTTTCAAATTGTTGGATGTAAGGTATAAAAATGTACGAACTGTCTGCTCTGCCTGAAGGCAACATTTGTGGGTTTTTTCCAACAGCGAAATGATCAAACAGTTCCAGCGCTTCTTCGTCGTCCTGATAGACAATAACACAGATTAATGATGTTGTTGGAGTGGAACTAAAACAAATATTAATTGCCGGGTTGTCCAGTTAGGCTGGCTGTCATTCCAAGCTGGCAATTAACCGGTTAATCTCTGTAAATTGTATTGTTTAGGGTATTGTTTCGATGCCCTCTTGTCGTAGTGAAAGATTCACCCCGTGACACGCACGTGTATCAAAGATTAAATAAATCAGTGGTCCATACGTGACATAATTACAGGCATTTTTCAATTAGCGCCCCCCTCCCCGCCCCCACTTTCCCACGCCCACTTCCATTTCTCTCGGTCGGTGCTCGGAAAAAAAGTAACAGGAAAAAGAATAACTCTTTTCAATCTAATTTTAAGATTGGCATTATACATTTCACCATCATAACAAAACATTACAGGAGCACCCCATTGGTGTTCCTGTTGGACATTTAGTATACCAATGTTCAGTCTAATTAAAATTCAGTATCTCTCTCTCTCTCTCTCTCTCTCTCTCTCTCGCACACACACACATATATACACAGCACTCAATCTGTGACTGTTTGGGTGGCATTTACCGGTATCAAAAGAACAAAGCAAATTGCATAACTATCAGATTAAAATGAGTGTTTCTCAAACATTATTAAGCAACACGTGTTTTAAATCCGGATGTATATATGTTGTGTTAAGCCATATTTCACACCTGCACGTGAGAGAAATGGGAACTGTGAATAATGGTTTGCCAATTCTAAATGTCCATTACACTTTGACATACATAGATTTTGAGCACGTTCCAGTAACGAATACTAGAATCAGTTTGGTTTTGAGTTTTGTTCACTAGAAAATTGCTGATCATTCGATATTGAAATTTACTCAGTGTGTTACGTCTTTTCATAATATATTGGGGAGACATATATTTTTTTCTCAATAGATTTTAATATGCATCTGCTGAAATATATTTATGTGCTTTTTTCTGTTTGAAACCTATTATCATTGAATTACAGCTTTTAAATGTATGTAACAACGTAAAGGTTTCACTTTTTTACTCAGTTTTTGTTTCCACTGCACTGAAAGCACTGTTAATTGCCACGCGTTGTAATGACGTAATAACTGATTGCCTAACAGTGGTTGTAAAGAAAACACCTGCATTAATTCGGCCATCACTGCGCATGTCAGGTCACATGACCGACATTCGCTTTTCCAATATGGAGGACTGTGTACGTCAATAATAATGAGGGGATGAAGAGAAGGCTTCATATTCTGCTAAGGCCCTCGTGGGGACCAGTGTAAGGAGTTGATTTCATAAAGAACTTTTACGTCTAATCTATACGTCGAATTAAGATCTGGTGATCGCTTGTCAAAATGGCTGAAACCGTGTACGGAACCGTTGAAGAAGGACATGTCATGTCTGAAAAGGTGTCTTCTCTGGCATCGACGATTTACAAGGAATTTGAGCGAATGATGAAAAAATATGACGAAGACGTTGTTAAAGGACTTATGCCACTAATTGTTGGAATTCTAGAGGCATTGGATAATTCGTATTCAGAAAAACAAGAAACAGATGTGGAATGCGAGTTACTCAGAGACGACAACGAACAGCTCCTCACTCAATATGAAAGAGAGAAGCAACTGCGAAAAGCAGCCGAACAGGTCAGAAATACCATTAATACTTATTTTGAATATATTCACTTCCAATAGAAAGGTAGTTTGTGCAGTTAAATTATAAAAGATGTTACTTGAAGTGTTGAAGTAAATGGAATATCAGCTATCTCCCTTGTAATTCATTTCCATAAATATTTTCAGAGATTGTTATTCAAATAAACAATCTGCATAAATATGAATGTTAAAATGATTAAAAGTAGGTTAGTACTAGGTTTTCAATAGAGTTGGTATCATTTTACTATTCTTTCTTTCATTCCAGTGTAGATAAACATATGTCGGTGTAATATGGAGAGTTCTTATGGGTCATCTTGGCATCTAGAGGACCGCTGTCAAATTACGACATGTTTAATATTTGGATCGCACAGACTTATTTGGGGCTTATCTGAAATAAAGTTACTGCTACTTCTTATTATTGCTTAAAAAATTATTTTTCAAACAATAATAATGTGCAGAACACAGTGTTAGCAAAATTTATTTCAAGCAAGTTTTTCTTGAAGTAGGTGGGGGTCAAACTATTAAACCAGTCGAAATTTGACAGCGTTCCTCTAATGTAAAAAAAATGTTCTCTTCGAGTGTGGAGTCAAGAAGAAAAGGAAATCACATTTTATAAGTTTGTCTTAATATGTCAGTGTTTTTCTTTCAGAAATATTTGGAGATGGAAGATGCTGTTGAAGGAGAGAAGAAAGAAATGCAGGACAAAATAGAGAGTTTGGAATCAATTGTTCGGATGTTGGAACTGAAAGCAAAGAATTCTGCAGACCATGGTAAATATCCATAACCAACTATCACATGTTTGTTCATTATGTATGTTAATTGTCAAAAGTTGGGTCTCGGGCGGAAAGTCATTTGTAACTTGGAGACACCAATTCTCTGCGAGTGCTAAGGATAGCCATTTTCACCATGGGCTAATAAATGTGTGTCTTGGCTAAATATAAGACCACCTAGAATCACCAACTTAACAAAATGAATTTACTATGAAGTTTGGTATCTTCAGTATTTACCACTTCGAAAAAAAACTTTGTCTATGTTTGAATGTGCTTTGTTATTTGCCTTCGTATTGCTTCTTACGCTATGGTAATTATAATTCCATATATTTGGACACTGGCATCAGTTGTTAAATGACTGGAAAGAGAAATGGATATACTTTGAGTGAACATATCCAAATGACTAAAGTAGAAAAAACTAGCCAAGCAGTCATTGCAAAGAGTAAGGCTTAGGGTGCTAAACTGTATTGTTTGGAAATATATTGTCTAAATGGATGTTAAATCTTTTTTGTAAATTGATAGTTGTATCTTATTCTTTCTAGTTTCGAGGCTTGAAGAAAAGGAGTCGGAGATGAAAAAAGAATATAATAAATTACATGAACGTTACACTGAGGTGAGTGTCTGACGTGTTAACGTTGGGAATATTTTATTTCCTCTGATTGAAGAATTGATTGATTTTTTAAAAATGTTATTAGTTTATTTCCTCAACTTTATCTTTTAAAGCAACATAGGATATTAATCATGTAGCCATGGGACCTGAACAATATCTAATTCCGAAAAAAAGTGAATTACAAATTAACATTGAAAAATCTTCAGACACATAGATTTTTTCTTTGAAATGGTCTATACTTTTATGGTGTTTTTATATTAAAAAAATGGGGGTGTGGGATGGTGCAGTGGTTAGCGTGTCTGCTCAGTAATTTGCCAGGCTTGGCAGTTATGGGTTCGAATCTCACCCGAGCATCTTTCAGCCCAGAGATTGACCCCTGACATGGATGTGATGTAGGTGACTCCATGACACTTGTGATGTGGCTGAAAGATTGTTGAAAACTGTGTCAGATGCAAAATTACTCACTTACTTTGGGAAAACAACAACTGGCCTTTTTGTTGTTGAAATAAAATGGATAAAAGTATTCATTCTGGGGTTACAAAGGATAACCTCCCTTTGTATTGCTCTCCTAGTATCTGCCTTTGGATCCCAGAGCTCTCTGATTGTTTCTATCTCTGTTTCATTCGTGTTTTGTCAAAGTATTAAACTAATTTGTGTATGTTGCTTGCAGTTGTTTAAGACTCACATGGATTACATGGAGAGAACCAAAATCCTGATGGGAACCGACAAGTTATCTGAGATGACTGGGAATAGCCCAAGAGTGAAGTAAGTCTTACTTTAACAGTATCATACTTAGTTTTGTGGGGAGCAGGATGGCAGAGTGGTTAATGCGCCTGCCCTGTAATCTCCCATGCTTGGCGGTTGTGGTTCAAGCCCTGTCCAGGTACTGACTTGATACGTATGTCACCATGGTGATATGGTTAAAAGATTACCAAAAACGCATTAAAATCCAAAATCACTCATTCACACAGCCATTGTTACAGAATGGTGTTAATGTAATTGCACTGCTCAATGGCTCCGTGTACTATTGGGCTTGATTTCTTTCTGATAACCCTGTGGGGCTTCCAGGGAGTGACGTGGTGTCATGTAGATAAAATAGGGCCTCAGTAATCTAATGCTTGTCGTACAAGGTGACTAAATTGGTGATCTTTTGCTTTCACTTTCCTTTCTTTCGATTCCTTTTATGAACTGTTTTTTCACTCGATGTGCACCTTGCACATCACATTGCGTTATGGCTGAAATATTGCCCTTGTAATCTCTGTACATTTTCTTAAAGATAGATGTTTGAAGTACATTTATGCTGAAACATAACTCACAGATTTGCTTTGATCAGTGAAAAACCCAGTGAAATAACATGAAATGAAATTATTGATACCTCTAGTTGCTACCTGCATAGAGTATCTTATCTCATTCTGGCAATACATGATTGGTTGGTTTTGTTTACAGGGGCGGTTTCAATCTTCCTTCACTGCGTCCTGTGAGCATGTTTGTACAGAGTTCAGGGGAGACTCCAATAAAGTCAGATGGAAGTCCAATGAGCTTCGACATGGCATCTCCACAGAGTGGACGAGACTCCAACGTCAGCATTAAGAGCGAACTGAGTGATCTTGAATCTCCCCACGACTTTCGAGTCAAAACACACGACAAAGAACAACTGACGGACAACATCAGTGTTGCGGAACGAAGTACAACCACTGGAACAAGTATGAGTAATACTAAAATTAGAGCCCCACTTTACCTGACCTATACACCCACAACCCCCATGAGTCCAAGAAACAGATATAAAAGCCCCCGAAACGTGCCAATGAAACAGTGCAATTCTCCTTTCACTATCATTGACACACCCAAAAAGGTGGCAAACAAAATTGTCCCGGCACGGTTTATAAACAAGGGACCATGCAAACTTATCAAACGTTTCAGTACTTCGCCAGTATATCATCAAAAAGATCTTCCTCTTTGGAAATCTATCATTTCTTTGTTCTCGTGAGCGTCCCAAAACATGAAATATATGCTACGCACGTTTAGAAACGTGTTTAGGTTCGTGTTGGAATACCTTCTGACTTTCAGTGTCTTAGTGCTCATAACAAAAGGACACTGTCTTATAGAGTGCTTTCACCTGCGTACTGGTCCTTGTTTTCCATTTGATTTGCTTTTGATGTTGTTGGGCAAATATTTGATTGCTATGCTTGTTGTGTTTATATTTGTTTTTGTCGTTGTTTAATTATTGTATTATCATACGCTGAAAGGAATTGAGGAGGCAACCGTGCTTCATATAAATCTCGGACAGTTCTGGCTTCCTTGCAATCTCAATATTCATCATTTGTGTATGGATTCTTCTTAAAAAGGTTGCACAGGTTGTGGAGCATGCTGGTGGATCTTTGTTTTTATCTATAAATGATTTCTTCATTTTGCACATTTCATGTATCATTATCATCATCATCCTCATCATCATTATTGTATCATTTCGTTCATTATGGAGAATATCCCCAGTTCAAATAAAACAAAGTTCTAGCTGTGTGTCGCACTTGTCTGGATGTTTTACTTTTATATATTCGTCACGCTATGGCTGAAATATTGCCCACAGCACCATTTCACTCACAACATCATTTCACTCACTCACTCTTTTATATATTTTATTTATAATTGCTGTTGTCATTATATACAACATTGATTAATCAGGTACAGCTCAATGCTCTATTTGTGTGTTGTTTTGGCATTCTCTCTTTATACTTACTGAGTTACAGAATCATATTCAGTACGTTTAGCCATCCCTGGGCAGAGGTTATCTCAAATAATAATGTGTACACTTATATTGCGACTGAATCATGTGACAGCATGCTCAAAGCGCTCAAAATTATAAATAAATGGTACTCCTTGAGGCACTAAGAATTTTGTGAGTGTAAACATGAAAATGTAAGATGTTGAATTCATTCAGTCAAGCTAAATTAGTAATAAAAGGGATGGGTGAGTGGGAATCCGAGTAAATGCAATTGTCGCTGTTCAACTAAACCCTTCACCTTAATCTTGGAATCATCCTATACATCTTTTGATTTACTTGATAGTAAGTGAGCACCATCTCTATACTAAATTACAAATCTTGTATATGACTAAATACAGACTCAGCTGTGTATAATTCTTCGTCCATAATTAGAACTATGGGGTCTTCATATCCTCTCTGCTAAACACAAATTACCAATTAAGTTCATGTTTGGTCATGGATGAACATACTCTGTCAGACAGACCCTGTAATTATTTTCTAATAGACTAGGCAAGTCTATAAAAATGCAGTCTAGGGATCTGAAATTCTGCCGAGAGACACAAGAAGATAAATAATAAATTGTAGAGACTGCAGCCAATTTAGGATGAACAGAATACTTTAAGAAATAGTCTTAAGACTTGCCATTCAAGACTGCAGTCTGTTCTCAGTCTGAGCTAGACTGTGGTTGAGAGAGTTAATCATGTAGTATGTAGTAGCTGAAGTGGATCTTCCTCGGCAGGAAGTATGAAGTACTACATGTCTCGCTGTCATGCAGTCAGTAGATACAACTCATCGCCAGTGGTACATTGTAAATATGTTGCCACAGTCTTCACATGTAATCATTTTTGCTGATTGCCACAAATTGACTGCAAAAAATATGTTGTGCAAGTGGGACAGTTTGAGGACATGCATACAATTTAATGATAAAAGTGAGAGTTACTGTGTCAAGCTGTGAGACTGTAACACATAGTTCACATGTTATTAAGTTGAGAATGAGTCAGATTTGTTCTAATGCTGACAGCTGTCAGAAATTTGCCAATCAGGTGACTTCAGCAAAATTCAAATTGGCATCACTTCTAGAACCAGTCAATTAAAACATTCAAAACAAACCATGTTTTATCATTTGAACCTTGAAAACTGGCTTTTAAACTGTACTGTATTTCTTGAGAAGCTGGGTTGTGGGATAGTGCAGTGCGTGTCGGCCCAGCAATCTGCCAGCCTTGGCGGTTGTGGTTCAAGTCTTGTCTGAGCACCTCGCTTTCAGCCCGGAGATACAGGAGTCCCGACACCGACATGATGTTGATACCGTGGTGATGTGGCTGAAAGATTGCTGAAAACCATGTAAAACCCCAAATCACTTGCACACTCCACATTCTAATGGGTATAAAATGTACAGATTCAAATAATGGACGGATCTGATTGCATTATAATGAGAGAGTGGGCACTAAGGGTTAACTTACGGAAGAGCTTCAGATCAAAGGGATCCCACTTTCTGGAACGAGAGTTGAATACAAAAGGATAAGGACACTGATAAATAGATGTGCTCACTTTGTTTTGAAGTATGAGAATTGAAGATAGCAGACTGGAAACTTGGATACAGGGATGCACTGACTGTTTTTAAATGAAGCGTAAAGAACGGTTATCTGGCATTTTGATAAGCAGACTGTTTTATGGTCTTAGTGCAAGGAAAGTCACTTAATGACTTACCTTGATGTTGCATTACTTGTATACCGTAGTTTTTATTGGGAAGTAAATTAATTTTATTGTTGATGGTGTCGTTTCTTGCAATAAATACATTCTGACAAGTTCTAATAAATAGAGAAATGAAAGTCTGCATGTAGTGCATGTAAATAAATAAATAAATAAATAAATAAATAAATAAATAAATTTATAAATAAACAAATAAATTTATAAATAAATAAATAAAATAAATTTTGGTAACAGCGATATTTACATTGTGTTTTTTAAAACTGAAATTGTCAAATGTGAAAACCTAGTTGACAAGAACATTGTTATTGTTGAGTGAGGTCGACGTGATCAGCATTAATGAAGTCAAATTACCTAATTTGCTTGTAGGTTAGGTTTTTTAAAGTCTTCTTTTTATTGTCCTCAGTAACTGAGCAATTTGATGATACCAGGAGCCCTTTGAAGTTTATGGTCTAGACATATGTGTCACCTCATTGGGATCTGAATAGGCATTGTATTGAAATTACGTTGTCTTTGTTATATCTATTGCTTACAAGTGTACATCTTATTGTTGTGTCCACATGGGACCCAGGGTGCTGTTCACATCTGGTACCTCCCCTTGGGGCTCCTGCTCTGGATGTTCAGGTCTAATGACCTCGGATTCTGAGATACGAAGGATTATCACATTTTCATTCAAAATTAATTCATCGTAACCCTGCAGCCCGTAATTAAAGAATTAATGGAGTTGTTTCAAGTACAACAAATTAAAATCAGTTTTATGGTAGCTAGGAAATTATATCACGATCAGTTCGGCTTTGGTAGTTCAATTCTTGTGGAATAGCTTCTATAAAGTATTTGTATCTTTGATGTATCCTAATATTAAAATGTCCAGTATCTGAATGATTTGCCTAATGAGTAATGTGCATCGTATTAAAGGATGGACAAAATAGAACTTAAAAATAGATTTGGGGACAAATTGCCCTACAGCGACATGTAGTGTAACATGTACTATTTAATTATCTTAATGTAAGGGGATACATGTATTTGTTTGTAGAGGACAGGGCTTATGTAAGCTGTAATCAGAGAAAATATTATTGTGAATCATGTCACCTCATGTCACCAGTTTACATAATTTGGGACAGATTTGAGAGGTGTCAATATATGTAGTAGTCGGCGAAAATATTATTGTTAATCAAGTCGTCAGTTTACATAATTTGGGATAGATTTGACAGTTGTCAGATGCAGAGACAGAATAAAGGAGGCCATCTGGGAGATGTCAGTATCACGTTCCCAGCAGGATAGCAATGTGTGGTGTATCAGTGTTGGATGGTCCTTGGAGACTTTCTGGAGGTTCTGGTGTACTGTCTCTCCCAGTGGGTGATTTGGAGGACTACAGGAATAGAAGTAGCTCTTTGATGGTAGTTATGTCAGGATCCTCTTGCTGTGGTTTAACCATAAAGCTTATTATATCAGAATTTACTCTTTGAGGAAGTGATCACAGGACGGTGCAGTGGTTAGCATGGCGGCCCAGCAATCTGCCAGCCTTGATAGTTGTGGTTTTAGTCCGACCTGGTCACCTCTCTTTCACCGATGTGATATCGATGAGACCGTGGTGATAATGCCTTGTAAAATTCCCAAATGACTTGGTCTTTGAGGAAGTTTAGCAAGGTCTCCTTTTTTATTATTTGTGGATGAAAAACCTCCCACTTGTTTTATGGATTTACAGTGTTAGAAATTAAGAATGAAACTATAGGGGTCCTTGTCATTGACTTCATGTTAAATGATCAACTTTTATGGGGACCTTTGACTCAATTACTAGACAAATGCCCCAAGGACCCTGCATGTTAAGTTCCAACACTTGACAACACATTATTATGACTCGGCAACAACACCACCGTCATCAGTGATCAACACTATCATTCTACTATCATCACCACTATCACCTTTTGGGGTTCCCGGGGGTGTCGCTCTAACACTAGGAAGAATAGAGCCTCAGTATTTTCATGCTTGAAGTAAGAGACGTCTTAAACGAGGATCTATTGCTTTCACTTTCTTACTATCAATCCTGTGTTGTCCCTTTCTTGATGTGCCTCTTGCACATCACATTGCACTATGGCTGAAAATATTGGCCCCTCCAATGTAAAAATCCATCTCAACTCAACTCTTCCCTTGGTGTGCACTTTGCACATTATGTTCCATTTTGGCTGAAATATTGCCCTTGCAACATCATCTCAACTCTTATCATGTGTGGGCGTGGGATGGCACAGTGGTTAGCCTCTCTGTCCAGCAAGCTGCCAGCCTTTGCGGTTGTGGTTCGAGTCCTGCCCCGGGCAGCTCTCTTTCAGTCCAGTAACAGGATTCTCGACACCAACGTGATGTTGGTGAGTCTGTGGTGATGTGGCTGAAAGATTGCCACGTAAAAGCCCTAATTACTCACTTATCATGTGTCAAAACAATGCAACTATATGTAAAACATGCAGAACAGCTTCTGTAATTGCAACAGGCCACAACTAAGAGCTGTTTAAAATTCTGATTGTGGCTATTTTGAGAGGATTTCAACAAAACAAACTCTTTCTGCTTTCAAGAGTAAATTCAATCTTTTCATGTATCATATTTGATATGGTCCATTTTATTAATTTAAATTTCAGCAAACAAAGACAAGCTGAAGAACAAGAGCTCTTATTAAGGAGAATCAGTAAGATGGTTGATAGGAAAACGTCACGGAGAAAGTTGAATGAAGAGAAGGCTGAAAAGACTCTCTTAGCCGATATGGTAACATGCTGTTTTATTCATTACTTGAAGCTTTGATAACAGGAAGTTGGATATAACCTGTAGTTTGTGTGACAGAACAAAATACTCTGTTGATCTTGAAGTGTGATATCAATAACCAAGAGAAAATAGACCATCATGATCAGTTATCTTATGGGGGCGCAGTGGTTAGCACATTGGTCAAGCAATCTGCCAGCCTTGGGGGTTGTGGTTCGAGTCCCGCCCCGACACCCATGTGGTGTTGGTGGTGATGTGGCTGAAAGATTGCTA
The DNA here is from genome assembly GCA_031471655.1 of Diodora aspera. Classification (NCBI taxonomy): domain Eukaryota; kingdom Metazoa; phylum Mollusca; class Gastropoda; order Lepetellida; family Fissurellidae; genus Diodora; species Diodora aspera. The sequence goes on from JAUELE010032850.1 coordinate 13,185, forward strand.
AATCACTCACTCAGTACTCAGCTATCTTATATATTTATCTCACAAACTTATATATTTATTTATCCTGTGGGGCTTCCAGAGTGATGTGGCAGGACCCCAGTAGTCTAATACTTACAAGGCAACTAAAATGGGGATCTTTTTCCTTACATGTTTCTTTCTATTGATCTCTTATGAACTATCTTTTATGTAGGTGTAGACCTTGCACATTACTGTGATATGGCTTAAATATTGCCCTTGCAACATAAAACATCAACAACTTAATTCTTTATTTGTTCAATGAATTGGTAACAAATCATGTGCCTTTAGCAATGGGTTGTGGGATGGTGCCGCGGTTAGCACGGCCCCATAATTTGCCATCCTTGATGGTTATACGGTTCGATCATGGGTGTATTTTACCATATTTTTGTAAAATTTGTGTATTTGTCAGGGATTTCAGGCCCCGTCTGGGATCTCAGCCCCCACGTCAGGGAATTTCTGGGGCCACCCCTGGGTCAATTCCTGTCCAGGTACCTCTCTTTCAGCCTGGAGGGCGCAGTGGTTACCGCACTGGACTCGCAACCAAAAGGTTCTGAGTTCGAATCCCGCCCGGGTCGCTGTCATGTTGCCTAGTAGTGGGAGCCCTCTGGAACCAATGTGACGATATGGTTGAAAAATTACCGAAAGTCACGTTAATCCAAAGTCACTCACTCACACTTTCAGCCTGGAGATTGAACCCGAACACCGTGATATGTCTGAAACATTGCACAAAACCATGTAAAGTCAAAATTCACTCACGCCTTTGAACTAACTGAAAGACTGAAGTAATCACTCTTTTTCTCCCCCTGTTCAGGGTGAATCCAGGCACTTTGTTACAGCGGAAACATTGGACACAGAGATAGAAAGAATGCTCAACTCAAGGCAAGATTATAACTTTGCTGTTGATACTGATGGAGAGAAAGTGACAAACATCGATCTGGCATCAGCAAGTGAAGAACCTGGAGAGAAATGATTAAAGGGCAACTTTATGGTCATTGTGTGCATGTTTTGAGAGGTGTGTGAATCAAAGTTAGTTATGCTAGATACGGGAAGCAACTTTGGAGCACTTCAAATTGACATTCTCCTTGTGTCACAAAAAGGATAAAAGAGCATTGCAAAGCAATTTGTGAGCCTTGGCAGTGTGTGAAGTAAACTTGGACTCGGTCAAGAAAAAGTCTGGATATTTTTCAAAACATTTGGAAAGCATCTCTTCAGATTTCTTTTTCATTCAAACCAGCAACGTAAAGTTGTTTTGTGTAAATATATTTCATGATTAAAGCTGAATGTTGAAACTGACAATGGTGTCAACTTAATTAGAATTGTTCGAGCTGTTTGCACAGATGTTGAGGCATTGCTATATCCTGTATGAAGACGGCCTGATGAGACAGTGTAGTTGCCCTCATCCTTTTGTCCAATTTAATTTTGCTGTCCACCTGTTTTGGGAGTCGATAACTTTCTGCAGTAATGGAGCTTCCTGGAAAACGTGCATGAGGTCATATAATGTCTCGGGTTCTCTCAACACCGAGGGTGGGATTACTGGCTAACTCAGAAAAGATCCCAAGCCCCTTCTTCCTTTCAGGTTTGTGGACAAATAAACTACTCAACAGGGACAGAAATAAGCGATAGACCAACAGCCCAAGGCTAGTAGTTTTTGTGACGGGCTAGACATATATTAATTCAGGTAGCCCGACTGGCTAGTTGAAAATGTTGTCCTCTTTTAATAATAATGTGCACGTCATTCATCGCTGTAACAGTTCACGTTACTGATTGGAGAAGCAATCTTTCGGACATTCAGCTGAGTAACCAGATGACAGTCATGTTTGAAGTGAGAGAGTTCTGCACTTCATGGAAGTATTAAGTTAATATGACCAACTGAACCATTAAACATTCAGTGTAACAGTGTTGGATCTGTTGCTTGTGTTGATAAATATAGTAAAAGATTCAATGATCTACTATTTAGTGTTTTATGTGTTAGACTAATGGTTAAGTGAAAAATGTGTAGCAACACTGTTTTATTCACAAAGTAACAATTTCTTGTGACAGAGTGTGGGCTATTTGTGAAAGGGGAGGGCTAGTTGAGTTCAAGACTGACTAGCCCGACTGGCTAGCTGAGCCTTTGCTCTTGTATCTGACCCTGTATAATCGATTTTGCTGTATGGTTTGCTGGAACTAGCAGCATGAACATGTTTTTAAAAAGGGTGTTTTCATGCAGTATTGTTGCCACTATAAAATTTACCAATTATCTTAAAGGTCAGATGAAAATTTAATGCTGAAGCTTACTGAATTTCAGGAAAATTTGCGTCACGAGAAATGTTCCTCAAAATCTTAAATTTGTGATGTATCGACACATGCAGCAGGGACAGAAACAAGCGCTAGCCCGACAGCCCAAGGCTAGCAGTTTTCGTGAAGGGCTAGACAAATATAAATTTGGGTAGCCCAGCGGGCTAGTTGAAAAAGTTGCTCCTTTTTAATAATAATGTACATGTCATTCTTCGCGTAACAGTTGACGTTTTACAATATCACCAAAAGTGATTGGAAAAGCAGTCTTTCAGACATTCAACACTAATTCAACATTAGAACCTGAGAGAGTTCTGTACTTCATGGAAGTACATGTATCAAGTTAATATGACCAGCCAACCCATTTAACATTCAGTGTAACAGTGTTGGATCTGCTGCTTAATGTGTTGATAAATATAGCAAAAGCATTCAATGATCCACTATTTTCGTATTGCAGCAAGCACTGTTTTATGCACAAAATAACAATTTCTTGTATGAGAGCGAGGGCTCTTTGTGAAAAGGAAAGGCTAGTTGAGTTCAAGACTGACTAGCCCTACTAGCTAGCTGAGCCTTTGCACTTATTTCTGACCCTGATATGACAATCTTTTCTTGGGCTCTTTTTTTTTTTACCAATCTGTATTATGAAATATACTCTTCGGAAAAAAGTAGGGGAACTTGGAATTTCAAGGTCAATAACAAACTAATGATAATAATAATTGGTCCCAAACTAATTGTA
>JAUELE010032960.1:0-15592 GCA_031471655.1 Diodora aspera
TAACTCCATCTTGAACTGGAATATTTTTCATCAAAATTTAGGGCGCATCGGTTCAGCAATCTGCAGCTTTGGCAGTTGTGATTCGAGTCCTGCCCAGGCACCTCTCCTCAACCCGGAGAGACAGGAGCCCAGACACCAACGTGATGGTGGGAATGTGGCTGAAAGATTGCTGAAAATCATGTAAAGCTCCAAATCAATCACTTAACATTACAGTGATTGAGTGAAGCTTTGCTGTACATAGCTGTGGGCAGTATGAAAAGTATTAAAAAATCAGTTCAGCGATTATCATTGTCAATATTTTCCACCTACAGCAGTTCACAATTCGCGAAGAAGAGGAATCTGTTGTGGAAGACGCAAAAGAAATTGTACAAGGCAAACCGTACCATTGGCGAGACTGGTGTGTAGTCCGTGGGAGAGATTGTCTGTACCTGTGGAGTGACGCAGCAGCACTGGAACTCTCTAATGGCAGTAATGGCTGGTTTAGGTTCATATTGGACAGCAAACTGGCTACCATGTACTCTAGTGGCAGCCCGGAGGGAGGATCAGATAGCTCAGGTGAGTTTGAGGTCTACTTTGTCCAGGTGTTTCTGAATATCATGTCTTACAGCCATTTGCTGTCCTGCTTGTTAAATTTGATGCAAGTAGTGAATCCATGTTTGGTTATGTAGTGCTGTGCTGTTGGTTATGACCCTGTGTGGCTTCCTGGGAGTGGAGTTCCCGGGGGGCTCTAACACTAGAAAAATGAGGATCGATTGCTTTCACTTTCTTACTATCAATCCTGTGTTGTCCCTTTTCCTGATGTGCCTTTTGCACATCACATTGCGCTATGGCTGAAATACCACATTAAACTCCAAAATTACTCACTTACTGACTTGTACCCATACATATCTGTTTCTTGAACAACATTTTTGCCAGGGTAATAACATAGCTAATGTATATTTCAGAGAATCGAGGAGAATTTCTGGAAAAACTTCAGCGTGCGAGAAGCCAAATCAAAGCGGGAACCCCAAGTCAACCTGTTCTGACCCACCAGTGTAATACGCGACTCGTTGTTGGTAACTGGTCACTCACCTGTAAGAAAGAGGGGGAGGTGCAGATACACAACTCGGATGGCCAACAGGTAATTTTCTTTGTGTTATTTCGCACCTATAGTCCTTTTTTGAGCTCTTAGTTGTTTTCCTTCAACTTTTCATTTATGTCTTTTATGTCATTTGGGCACGGGGCTGGCACAGTGGTTACTGCACTGGACTCACAATCGAAAGGTTCCGGGTGCGAATCCCGCCCGGGTCGCTCTATATATATTATATTATTTAGTCGAGTAAATTCAACTGATTCAATTTCAGGCCACAATACTGAGGGAGGACCTTCCAGGTTTCATATTTGAGTCCAATCGTGGAACTAAACACTCATTTACCGCAGAAACCTCTCTAGGGCCGGAGTTTGTCGTCGGCTGGGGTGGCAAGAAGAGCAAGAAACTGAAATCAAAAGTAGATGCTATCAGGTCCAAGGTATGTGTATGAAATTGGCTTTGAGTTTCACATTTTATATATTATTTTACTTGATAGGAAAATAGAAATAATAGGTGAAAGTGTCTGATTTTGAATTAGTATGAAACATTGAGGTGAGATTTTTGCATGTAGATACACAGATTTTGTATTTTCATTGATTCTTTGGTAATAGCATTCACATGTAAGTGTTCACGGAAAATTTTGAATCACAGCTATTTAGCTTTGACAAGAATGATCAGGGGGATTAACTGTACCTGTTATTAAAAACGAGCTTCTGTACTGCAGGTGAAAAATTTGGCAAGAGATCTGTATGAAGACCATTTCAAAGTAGCTGAGGCAACTCCAAGAGGGGTCGTAGCAAAACTCTGTGGCATCGTTCAACAGCTGGAATCTGCGTGTGCAAAACAGATCAGTCAGATAAAGGTAGGTAGTTTTTTGGCTGTACCTTTGCATAGAATTATTTTACTTTATACTGGATAAACTTTGTTTCTGTTTGGACATTTTGTCAATTTATTGCTTTCTGACTTGTTTAATAAAATCTTGTTTACGAATTTAAGATATTAAAGTCGCAAAACAAGTAGTTCACATTTTTGCATGTCAGTTCGACTAGACATTTGTAGTCATTAGTAGTCAGTATTTGTTCATGCAGTGATCATATGGTGCACTGCCACATTGTGATATCATCATTAATTTGTCAGTACCAGCCATAGCTCTCGGGTTTCACCGCAAGAAAACCATCCAGCTGCTCACTGGTGTGGCTTTCCTCCTGCACTCAACTGGCAATAGTGGGCATATGGCTGAAAAATTGCCAAGTCCCATTGTAGATCCATCAACAAACACATTTATAGGCAGAATATTATTGTATGCAAGCAGTAACTGACAAATACCCTTTTCTGTATGGTCATCATGCTATGGCTGAAATATTGCCCACAGCAGCGTAGAAACATCATTTTACTAACTTTTCTCTGTTTTCAGTGTACAAACGGAGAAGTAACGTGGCGTCAAGAGATGAGGAGTGCCTTGGAGGAGCTGGTGTCCCTGCTGAAGGATGAACATACCATCTCATCCTTTGAGCTGTACAGCAGCGGGCTGGTGCAGACCATGCTTACAGTCCTCAATAATGTAAGTTTGCCCTTTAGAACCAGAGAAATGATCTGTGAGATAAAAGGTCGGGTTCCCGGGGGTGTTGCTCTAACACTGAAGGATGAACATACCATCCTGTATAACCCAAGGGTGGGGCTGTTCTTGCTCACATGTGTTCAGCCTTTCTCAAACAAGCTCAGCGACTATTCTTTGATGTGTACTGTTTAATAATTTGGTCCAAATATACAAGTTCCTGTTTTAAAACACCTGTGTCCCTTAGCTACAATCATTCTTCATATAATTCTTGATAATTCTTCAAAAAATCTTATTTAAAACTTAGCATGGTATGCTTTTAGTTTTTGTGCAGATTTCACTCCGATTAATATGTTGAGCTGAAGCAAAATTTTCCTTTTTTAAACAGCGGATACTATTCCATCGCTTGTTTTAATAAATAAATTCTTTGATTTGTGTATAACATCAATGAAGCTTTCACCACATTTTGTCACAAAATATTAAAAACTATCTGTCCATAAATATTTTTCATTTTGTAGTCAGAGACGAGTGTTTATAGGTCAATGTCCTTGCTGTAAGAGCTCTCAGTCTTGGTTTTACATATGTAGGCAATTGGGAATTGAAATGTGATATGGCACACACAACTCAGCCCTGAGGTGGGTCTATGCCTCTTTGTTAAATGGCTGAACAATGTACTAATCTAGAAATATATACCCTACACTGAAAACAGCAGTATTTTGACAATATATTTCCCATTTCAATTAATTTAATGCAGTCCTGTTCAATATAATCTTTTCTCCCTTTCTATACATTTATATACAATCCAATAAATTCAGTTCATCTCATCTCTCAACTCAACAAAACTCATTCAATTCATTTTACTTCCATTTACATCTTGACTCATATCATCTGATTGTTAAGAAACACTTTAAATCTTTTACCACTGTTGGCAATATTGTTAGGTTTATCATTTGACAGACTGAAACATTATATTGGATGCCAATCTTGGAATATCAGTTGTTTAAGACTGACGGAATTCTTTACAAAGCATCTTGTCTCAACATAATCCAATAGTGGATTTATAAAAGACGAATAGTCAGAGACTCTCCTTTAGTGAAATGCCACCAAATTGTGACTAAAATGTTTCTGAATATCTGGTTTATTTAATTATTGGTACACATTTTTGCTACAAGAAGTTTTAGTTATTTGATGGTTGTTTCAGCTTAATTTCAAGGTTTATTCAAAGGTCACTGCATGTTCTTTGACAGTTCATGTGGATTGTGGTTGAAGTCTTAGCGTTTCAGAAATCTTGAAACTAATGAATGAGTATTTATGAATTGTAGGGAGATCACGGATCACCTGGTCAGCCAGGCCTTCCTGGTTCACCTGGCCAAGATGGATTGGATGGTGTGGCGGGAAGGAAGGGTGAACCCGCTCCTGATGGCATTGCTATTAAAGGAATGAAGGTAACAAATGTATTCTTGTCTACTGTAAATTTATTCAAGTAATTACATGTGCATATCTGTATATGGTCCTCTGTGACGCTATTTAGTGCTATGTCTGAAATATTGACCTTGCAACATAAAACATCATCTCATTTCTCAACTGTAGTGTTATTTACATAATAATGTCTGCATATGATCCTTTAATTGTACTTGGGTAAAAAAAAACTGTCAGATAATTTAAAATTGTGGACTTGTAGTTGTACTGATAACTTTCGAACAATAACTTTCATAATTAAGTTCATACTAATTCAGAGAAATTAAATAGTAAAGGAGATATTTCAATGAGGCATGTTCATTTACTCCTCTCACTTGTTGCGCTAAGGTGTGGGATGGTGCAGTGGTTAGTGTGTTGACCCAGCAATCTGCCAGTCTTGGAGGTTGTGGTTTAAGTCCCACCCTGGCACCTCTCTTACAGTCGCGGGGAGACAGGAGCCCCAGCAGTTGGTGAGACTGTGGTGATGTGGCTGAAAGATTGTGGAAACTCATGTAAAACCACAAATCACTGACTCGCTTGTCCCACTATGTCTGAATTATTACTCATCACCATTTCACTCACTGACTCACTATTATTTGTCCACAGGGCGAGGCCGGAGCTGATGGTCTGTCTGGACTTCCTGTAAGTTACAGATTCTTATTTGTTCGAGTATTAGAAGCTCAAATTAATTACTTTTGTGTCAAGAGGGTTTTGAAGGGTGACTGTGTTTAGTCAGTTCCCACATTGGCAGGTTCATGATTGCTTCAAATACATGCTGCTTTGACTTTGCATATGATGCATTGTTGGAAACAGCCAACATAAAACTATCTAGATATGCAAAATATTTTTTCTGAACAAAAAAGTTGATCACATATCTACATGTATATTCAAATCATATAATATTATATGAATGTAAGAAATGTGAATAAAAAATGAAATAATTTAAAATATAAATGTATTTTTATTGTGTAGAAATATTTGTGAGAGTTGACATTATGCCTGAATAAATAATGACGAGAGGCTTACAAGAGAGGAATGTATTTCTTATGATGATTGTTATTTTTTTATATTTTAGGGACCCCCAGGTCGCGATGGACCAATTGGACCCAAGGGAGAGGTTGGCCTTTCAGGACTACCAGTATGTTTGAATTTTTAAATTATTGTTTAATTAAATATATATTTTAAGTACACTATTAATATATTAATACATATATTTACTGACATCCATAGAAACTATACTAAGACTTTTAAAGTCAACTGGAGAAACAAACAAATCTTGACTATTGTCAGAGAGATATATTTATTAAGGTGTTGTTTTAGCACCATGCACACAAAATGAACCACAGTCCATGAAAGCAGGAACATTTTGATGTATATTTTCTTTTGGACTTCAGTATATATTGTGGTCAGTGGCTAATAACCGTTTCATTATTCAGTGGTACCATTATTGTAGAATGTATCATCTTTAATATAACTGAATATCGCAGTGGTTGGTGTGCCGACCCAGTTATCCACCAGACTTGGTGGTTATGGGTTCCGTTCCAACCTGGGCACTTCTTCTTCAGCCCAGTGAGCGAAACCCCGGCATTGATGTCATGTAGGTGACACTGGGATGGTATGGCTTAAGCAATATAAAATCTAAATCTCTCGCCCACTCATTTTAAATCATGTTCCTGCTCTCTGTATTTAAAATGTGTCCCTTGATCTGAATTCAATGTTTGACTGAATTGTAACCTCTTGTTTGTTTCGGTTTTAGGGTCCCCCGGGCCTGAGTGGAGATCGGGGAGACAAAGGTAACATGGGAGTAGGCATTATTGGTGGGAAAGGAGAAAAGGGAGGGACCGGTCCCCCTGGCCCTCCAGGCCCCCCTGGGGTAGCTGAACTTGCCCAGACCCCTGCTCAGACTCAAGGACCCAAGGGAGAAAGAGGGATGAAAGGAGAGAAGGTAGACATTTCTTTTGTAAAACGGTTTAGACTGACCCGGTCGCCACATTGAGAAAGTCGCCACAAATTAGCCCAGAAAGCAAAACAACTGCAGTCAATTGCTAAATAATGTGTAGGTCCTATCTGTGGTACATATGTTTACAAATGTTTGTTGTGTGGGCTGTCTAATAACGATAGCGGACGTTCTTCCATTCTTAGGACCAGTCAACTTTGTCGATGTATCATTCCACAGAGCAACAAACAGAGAAGATAGTAATAATTTTAATATGAATACCGAATGCACACCTATTTCAGAAACAAAAATAAATGACAAGTACATGTATTAACATTATAGCATGAATTGTATGTTTCGACGTTGATTTAACTTGTGGCGACCAGTTCGGTGTGGCGACCAGTTCGTTTTACCCCTGTAAAACATGTTGAAGAGAAGCATTTATTGAATGTCAATAAAATGTAAAACTTAAATTTATAAATATTCATTGAAGAAATTGAAGAACGAAACATAATTATATTACCATCAGATATTTTGGAAAGTACTCATAACCAACATTCTTAGTTTTTATTTCTGATAAATTTGTTGTTTACATTGAAATCTGGGGGGAAATTCTTAACAGAAATTTCTTTGAAGTCATTAAATACGTAAATTCAAATTGAAAAATTTAAATTTAAGTATTATTATGATAATTGAAAAATAAGGAAATAATTATATTGTTGTACATGATCAATTTTTTGCAGGAATGATGAACAAATTTGAAATGAAACATTTATTTTTGCAAACTTTGTCTCCTGTAGAAATTTAACAAACTATAATATTGTCTGACTTTAAGGGTATGTCTGGACTACCTGGACTGACGGGAATGAAAGGTGTTCAAGGACTGCAGGTGAGATTAATTCAGAGAATGTTTTCAGTTAAATGTACATTATCAAATGCATCACTTCTTTTTAGCATCCATTTGAGTTAATTATTTACCACTACAAATATATTAAAGAAATTTTGATGTGTAAAGTTGATGGGGCCTAACTCATTCTAAAGTATAGAAACAGTTATTATATATACCAGTGTCTCTCAACCCGTTTTAGCTGTTTGCTGAATGCAAAATGTTGTCGCCTGGCAGATATGAGAACCCTCTGGACAGAACCCTAAATCGTCCAGTGACCCTCATTTGTGTTGTAATCATGGAGTTGGGAAACACTGTTCTATAATCTTGTCCAAAGTATGTTGCAATTATAAATTAATTTCATAGCAAGAGTTAAAACTATTACAAGTGCTTCAGTCAACCTTATGAAATGTGTTGCAGGGGTTGCCTGGCGTTAATGGAATGCTCGGTGAGAAGGGTGTTCCTGGAATTGCTGGACCAAGAGTAAGTTGCTTTTGCGACTGGTAAATATTTCTCCACATTTAATACATGAAGTAAGATAGGAAATGTAATATATTCAGTATTAAAAAATAAATAAAAACTAGAATTCAGAAGAATTTTATTATGGAATATTTTGTAATATAACTTTCACAAATTGTCTATGTTGTATTTATCTGTTTAAACCATGTTATTGTTGGCCAACGATTCAGCTTTATATGTAGTAAGTAGATATCATACATCATTTTTAGAAATTATATTTTGATGATAGTTTGTATATGTTTCTTTGTCATAAAGACATATTTGAATTTTTATATCATGTTTAGTTTGTTTCCAGCACTTTATGCTTTTATCTTTTAAAATATGTGCTTGAATATGTAGTTATGCATGTTGCATTTGTTTCCAGGGTAAACAAGGATACCCAGGTCTTCCCGGCCAGTCTGGACAGAAGGTAACACACTGTACTCCTGACACTCATATCTTGTTTGATAATGGAATGAGAATCTAAACACAAATAACATGAATTGAAATGTAATTTTCAAAAATCTAAACATTGTCTTTGAGAATTGAGATATAAATTGCCGATATTAAAATTACATTCAGATTATTTTTATTTCTTTCAAAACTGCAGAATTTGACTTCATTGTGTACTGATTATATCAGTGTTTGAAATTTCTAAAACATTGGTGACTGGCAGCAAGGCTAGTAACTTCAGAAAGTTAGCTGCTCTGCCCAAAAGTTATTCTGTATATCATTGTAACATGTTTCCTGTCAACTGAGTAGGTCCAGCAGGCAGGTATTTTTAACACTGATTATACATACCGGATTTGTGAGTTATAATGTACTGAACAGGTGCTCTGTATGCTTCTATTAAAGTATCATAACAAATTGAACAAAATATAGAGAAAATTTAAAGTGCCTTTATTTTCTGTTCAGGGTGATCGTGGTATGGACGGACTTGCTGGTTTGCCTGGTCTTTCTGGTATGAAGGGAGGACGTGGTATTGCTGGTATTGATGGTCTGCGAGGTCAACGAGGACCTCCCGGAGCCGCTGGGGTACGTTCTGTGTAGTCTGTGGTGGCGTTATGTGTAGTCCATGTTGCTGTTCTGTGTAGTCAATGCTGCCGTTTTGTGTAGATTGCAGGGTCACAATTTTACAGATGCTGGTCTTTAAGAAATTTTGATGATCTGCTTAGTTACAGCCCATCAATCGTGTATTTGAAATCACAAAATTATTTTGGAGGGAAGCGTGGGGGGTTTAAGAGTAGCATTAATGGCCCTTGTAGTGCTGAATTTATTTTAGCGTAAATGATCAGCTACTATAGCACTCCCTCGCTTACATGGTTAAAATTGAGATTTCAGTAACATATATGCACTACTTTCCTAACAATTGATATTAGAACATTTATTGAAGTGTATTGTCCAAACTTTGTTCAAACTTATACTTTCACTGAGTTCATGTTTTAAAATCATTGAAAGTTATTATGCCAATATAACTGTCAGTATTCCACGTAATCAGTTTTAGAGCACGGTATTTGATTTATTCGGTGTCTATGGTATTTGATATTGTCATTATATCTCGCCTCATCTAGGGCAAGGGTGGCGATGGACCAGTTGGACCAACAGGACCCTCTGGTCTCCCCGGTCTTCCTGGCGACCCCGGTCTCCCTGGGCTCCCTGGACCCCAAGGTCAGAGGGGTAATGATGGTCCCCCTGGTGGTTCCGGTCTTCCTGGTGTACCAGGCACTCAAGGTCTTGATGGTCCCAAAGGAGACAGAGGAAACAATGGTGTACCTGGTAAGTATACTGACGTCCAAAAGAAAGTATACCAAATGATTTCAATTATTTTCCCTTACGTATTTATGCCATAGTTGATCAAAATGATTCTTGGATTTCGGTGAGTGTAATTTGATTGACATCATCTCATTGATAAACCTTCCAAGTCTTGAACAGATATCTCTTGTATATCCAACGCATTTGTGAATTTATTCGCTAATCTCTCAAAATCTTGGTATACTTTCTTTTGGACGTCAGTATACATGTATGTCTGTTTGCTCTCTGTTTGTACTTAACAAATCTCCGGAACTTAGTTGCCACCTCCAGTTATAAAAGCTACAATAAAATAGCAAAGCTGGTTCGCATAAATGCGATCATGTACCACGTGGCATTGCAACCAAGAGTTATTCCCCCTATCTCAATGTTTGTTGTGAAAGCCGACTTAAACAGATTTGTTGCTTTCGTGTATTGATTATTTCACATTTCTGATCATTCTGATTTATCTCCTTCTCTCTTTATCTCAGTCTCTCTCTTTTCTCTCTTTAAACTATCTCTCAGACTCTCTATTCTCTCTTAAAATCAGCAAAATAAATATTGAAAACATCTCACGTCATAGCTTATCGGACTCTCTCTCTCTCTCTCTCTCTCTCTCTCTCTCTCTCTCTCAAACACACACACGCACGCACTAGTGATGACTGAAAGACTGTCTCTACAAATAATAATTTTAAAAAGGTTGGTTCAAAACTTCAAAACTTTCTATTGGCAATATGGCATCGGAAGCAAGGTCAGGTAAATTAATATACATTTCGAAATGCGGCAGTGATGTTGGTTTAATTCATTCAATGGGTGAAGATTGCATCCACCATCAAACGCAATCATAATATTTGTAGAAGTCGCTTCAGCTTAAGATCCTTCTGGGGTTAAACATTGGCAGAGATTCCCTTCAGTAGCTTCCTGTTTATGTGAGTATGTCATAATATCATTACTGAAGCATCTAAATTGTATTGGCACCTTTTCTCTCTGAAACAATGTTTTTACATGCTTGAAAACTGCTTATGTTTCAGTGCCATCGAGTGCAAAGTGATTCTGAATGTCATCTTGTAAGATAATGATGTTGAAAAGAATCTCTCATTCGGCTGGACATGTTCGTTATGCTGTTAGACCTGAATACAACCACAAAAGGCATTCGTAGCTGCTCGTCTCTGTCCGTGACAGGACAGAGGACCCGTATGTGTCGGGTGCGCCGTCATAAGAAAAAAGCTCTTATGGCGGCGGAATGTCAATCGGAATGGGTTGCGTCCGATTTCATATAGGTCTTTACGAATTAAATCGAGTGTTACCAAGCGAACTTTTGGCGCACGATTTTTTAAATTGTAATATGTTTGGAATGTGGATTTTAAACACAAATATACTTATCTCTTACGTTTGTAATTGTATGAAGTTTGGGGTATAACATTTATTTAATAATATCGCTTTCCACGAATATTATCACGCGAAAAAGCAAAGCATCAACAAATCAGAGTTATCTTTCTTTAAAGTAATGTCCAAACTAGTTTCTTTTGTATTCGCTTTGCGCTAGACTGAGTGAAACACAAGTCAAGATTGCAACAAAAGGCTCAGTTTTTAACTTCCGGCATTAGCAAGAAACCTTCTCTTGTCTTTATACAGATAACAACATCCGTTTAAATGCCGGTGTTTGTTTTAAATTCACGTAAATCAACTCTTATCAATATCAAATGATAAACACAAAGAATCATTTCCCAAGATATCCGGATGGTAAACAACAATAAAACAACCTTATCTAATATTGACAATCACGACATCTACCGGAAACAGTGTCCATCGACGGTAGACCTCGTGACCAATGGCGGTCACATCTTCCCGTCTTTGAAGTTCCTGAAGAATACAGAAAAGACTCAGCGATGAGTTAGATTATACCACACTAATACAAAACCCAAACCAGAAGGTCGATCTTTATGGTTCTGTAACAATCTTAAACCGACAGATAACATTAAAGTCCTGATTTCGTTCAGCAGTTTCGGGAACGTCAGTTTACCCATGAGGGTTGACTTTTCAAAGAGGTCGTGTTCTATCTCTGGGAAACGAACAGCGGGATGAGGGAAGGCTTTCCTCACCTTTGATCCTCTGATTTGTTTGTTAATAACAAGCGAAGTTGTCAGATAAATCTGCGTTACATTACAATATTGTTGTTAAGTATCGGCAAGGATTTGCCTGTAATAAAGATATGATTACAGTTTATGCTTTCGCCCACATCCAATGTCAAGCCCTTGTTTGTGTGCGGGGCTTTATTGGGGCTTTACTTAGAGAAAAATATTGTCCGCACGTGCTAGTTGTGCCGTTACCTCAAAGAGGGTTTATTTTCAAAACTGTTAGAATCCGTTAAATCTTATTCTGTTTGTTTTTCAACCTCTTTGAAGCTCTTTATATCAGTGTAATACTAGATTAGATGTGTTTCCAACTGATATATAATATTAAACGATTTAGGGTTTACTTTTCAAGACAGGAAGTCCTTCTTCTTTGAATATACTAGAGTGAAAACACAAGAGATCACATATTGTACCACGCAGATGGCAATGGTTGATCCAGAACATGCACCAACGACTCCAGCAGGTAGCCAGGCTCTGTGGTGGTGACACTTTCTATTTACTAACATTTAATCCCAGAAATAAGCTTAATCTACAAAATTATGTTCATAACATCAAGAAAAAATAATACAATCAGAAAAGGAGCCCAGATATATTCCTAATGTCCTAGAGCTGAGAATTCCTGGACTTGCTACATATCTAGACTTAGGCAGGCTCCATTTGTTTGTGTGTTCTAGGGTCTGGGAGACAGACTACACTTTCTACTGACATGCCAGTAGTTCTGTCCACATTATGTGTATTATAAGTGTAATTATAGTTCTTGTGATAAAGGTTATTTGTTACGCTTTGCAATGATGCCTTATTTTTTCTCTTCCGTATATTTTCATCTAGTGTTATTATGCAAGGGGAAAACACATTCCGAAGCTGTTTATTCTCTCGTTTGAGAAAGTGGTTAGGAGAAAACCTTCGGTCATGTGCATATTAAAATGACTATTATATACAATACAGAAGTCATAGAAGTAAGTCAATCCTTTCAGCTCACTCGTTATGTATTACAACATATGGTCAAGCCCAGGCCACACGAGACACTTTCGTACGGGCAAATTTGTTTACACCAGCAGGGGTCAGACGAGCAACATCTGACCAACAATTACGCCTGGGAATTCTATATGGTTTCAATAATGAGCAAGAACCTGTAGCACGTGCCTATTTGCAGTTGTTGGGAAAATCATTACAGTTTAATTGATTCACAGCAGTACGTGTAGACAAAGACGTTGTTCAGAACACGACAGTGTTCTTATCTTCATCAACGTCTCTGAATGTACAATTTACATGTTACTAGAATGTTGTTGCCACACGCATACATTTGTAACCATACATGTTTGGACACACATGTAAACCGTGTGGCCTGTGCTTAAGAGGTAAATATCGGGTTCGAAGCAAGTTGCCCATCAAGGACGAACAGAAAACGCGACACGAATAAAGAAAACACAAGTATAAAACGAACCCTGCTCTAACTTCAGTTCCCCAAATTATACAGAGTTTTGTGAAATGTTTTGGGTCTTTTGGAGCCCATTTGGCCTGGTTAGGAGCAACATATTGGAGTTGTGTTTTCACAACTGAAGCAGGGTTCATCTTGAGGCTTTAATTGTATATAGGTTATTGATCGGTTTATTCTTGAGTTTGATTAATATCACAAGGTGTGTTGATCATGTTTTCATTGCTTTTGCGATGACACTCTTGACATCAATGGCGATACCGTTGTCTGGACCATTGACGGACTTTCAAACAGTGGCATTTTATCCTAGTTGCAATTGCTTTATCCTAGTAGGTAACTAACATTATCCTAGCAGTAAACTTCCATTAGCCCCGAAGCATAATAGCATATGGGCCGCACATACCACGAATTTTATGCTTTCATGCTTTCACCGTAACAGCGGAATTCCCAAATTCTATGTTGGTGAAAATAAATTCTTCATTAACATAGTATTATGTATTCCAAACGTCATAAATGGGTTTTCCCTGTAAACTGTATCGTTAAACAATCTTTTAAAAAAATGTATCTTCAACCCTTAAAATAGCTCATTTCGGTCCAGTGTAGACATACACACTTGAGGGATAGATTTTTAAATTCAACTAGACAGTTTATCATCTAAGAAATGTCGAGTAATGGAAGCTCAAGTTTGGCTAATTTTCACCCTGCTGTAGATATTAACACGATCTCCAAGTTTCTAATTCTACATTTACAACTTGATAAGAAAAGGCTGGAGGCTGTTACTTATACATCACTGTTATCTTGATAACTTGTCTCCCGGGATGTAATTCTCGGGAGGGACGAAAAAAGCAGTCACCGCTTAACTTACAAATAGAGGGACGATTTCAGAGTCGTAAACAAACCGCGATAGTCTTAAACACCGCAGTAAATAACCATACCGAACGCTCGGCTAGGGTAATAATTGTCACTAAGACGTCTTTGATGAAATGTGTCCGCGATCCATTTCTCTGAAATCGACATGATTTGAGGTGTAGATATACATATGTTATGTCAACACAGGAACTGATAGATCTGTCCACGCTAGCAGATGTGCGTGTTATTAAAACTGAACAGGCGTCTTTGCAACAATGTTAGTTTCAAAATGTTTCACCACATCACGGGGTGTACGAATTTATGAGACTTGCAAAAGGGGGAGGGTTCAATTTAGTGATAACCTTCGCTGATATAGGAAATGATAGTCTGGTTAAAGTAAACAAGCGTTGCCTTTGCTTGTAAATTCCACCTAGTCGGTGTCAAAGAGATTAAGCCTGTTTCCAAGAGCTCGTTGAAAACTGTTTGGATAACAAGATCACACAGGAACAGTAGAAAGTATGTGTGAATCATAAAGGTTACCGCTCCGCAGATGAGAACATGTGTTACAAATCGGGATACATCCGCGACGCGAAAGAGGCCCTTCGCGACGTTACTACGCTCAGGCGAATCGCATTGCAAGAGCCGCACCTAAAGTTAATAATATGATAATTGTGTATACAAACTTCACTGGAAATCTGTGAATCGTCTACAGAATGTGGTCTTTGTTGAGCAGTTCCAATCATCGTATCTGGAAGCAGTCTGGCATCTTTCGAGAGTTTGGCGAGATGTTGTCTGTTGGTACGAGATTCAACGAGATCCACGTGCGTTCTTGTGTGATGGGCTCTTCCTTCGGTGCCAAGCTCTTGGGAGCTGGGAAAGACCTCTGAGGGGGTGGGGGAGGGGGTCGGGGACCTATTGTCGACATATTGTACATATATTGCCCGTCTGGCAAGTCAAGTCTCCCGACTAAGAATATCTTATGACGGCTTTTCGAGACTGCGGCGAATCCTGTATGTTTTGATCTGAAGTAATAGCTAGCATAAGGCACTTTGATCAAAGTAACATTTTTTACATTTGTTGATTTTAGGGGTTCAAATATCAAAGAGCCTTAAGTACACATATCGTCACAGGCAGCATTGTTTAGGGCTGTGTTTAAAATTATGATGAATAGAGCGACTAACTCCGAGCACATGCCGAGTAGATGATCCAGGGAGCCGCCACTGTCGGATTTCAAGACGGCACGATGTAGCTAAAAGTGTGAATAAATTCACATTTAAAATGACTTTATTGAAGCTCGAGTTTGTATAGAGTGCATGTGGGGCGAAGTCGATCTTTTCATGTTCTCGACCGCCTCGTGTAACATTTGCAGTTGACGTGCTGACTTCAGAAGAAACCTACATTTGTTTATAGGTGAAATGATCGTAGGTGTTCTTTAGCTTGGATTCATGAGTTAACACGAATGTGTTAATGTGAGAAATGCTGGTCCTTCTTGTAAACAAGGATGTGTGGCTGTTATAAAAAAACCTAAGTAACCCTTTAAGTATACCTGGATATTTGCATAGCTGAACTTATAGATTTAATTGAATAATTTGATTGTGAAAAACAAGTATGAATTAATTGTTTAACTGAATTAATTTCAGTTTGTAAATACTTTGACGAGACTTTTGAAAACAACAATATGAATTTGACTCGATTTTTTTATCTCGTGTTATTTCATATTCATTTATTTATCCTTCCACACATCCGTGGACACAGAAAAGTATATATACAATGTACCATATACACACAGACATACCGACAGACCGACCGACCGACAGACTGACTGACTGAGGACGGACGAACGGACGGACGGACGGACAGGCTTTGATTACCGCGAAGCCCTTAGGTGCTGCAACCGAGGTTCCTCTGGGGGCTTCCAGAGAATTAGTGAAAGGAGATTTAATGATATATTATTTTTTTTTATTTCAAGGTATGAGGGGGGGG
>JAUELE010033071.1:0-16208 GCA_031471655.1 Diodora aspera
ATCAACTGATTCCTGTTCAAAGGAGGATTCGGGCGACGTCTAATGTTTCGGTCCAGATGATCCCACAGGTGTTCTATCGGTGAAATGTCTGGTGAACATGCTGGCCATGGCAAAACATTCACGTTGCTCGCATCCAGAAACTGCTGAACAATACGAGCTGTATGCGGTCTTGCGTTGTCGTGTTGAAACACAGTTCCCCTGTTACGCTGAAGAAATGGAACCACGACAGGGCGTAACACTTGATCAATATACCGCTGGCTATTGAGATTCCCATCAATCACTACCAGATCGGTCTTCTGTTGTCCACAGATTCCTCCCCAAACCATCACACTTGCACCACCATGAGGAACAGTCTCCTGGATGCAACAAGGGGCAAATCGTTCACCTAGGCGTCTGTAAATCCGGGTTCTCCCGTCGGCTCTAAACAGTTTGAACCTGCTTTTATCCGTGAACAGCACTCGTTGCCACTCACGACATTGCCAACGTCGAACATGACGTGCCCAACGAAGACGTCGGATCCGATTTTGGCGTGTCAACGTTATCCCTCTGAGCGGTCGATAGGCTTTGATACCATGCTCCATAAGTCTACGTCTAACAGTGTGTCGACTGACGACATGTGGAAGTGCGCTCCGCCCTGATGACGTCACAGTCAGGAATCTGTTACGTAAGTGTAATATGCGAAGGTACCGGTCTTCATTGACAGTCGTGACTCGTGGTCTCCCACCTCTTGGCATGTCTACCGTCCTGCCTGTTACCCTGTAACGCCGCATCAACCTAGTGACAGTCGTTTTCGTACAGTTCATTAATCTCGCTACGCGGGAGTGACTTGCTCCCAACTGCACCATTCCAACAGCTCTCTCACGTTGTTCTGAGGTCAACCTTGCCATATGTTCTGCTGTCGTTTTGTTAAATGTGACTTCTCGTGTGTTGTGAACTTCGTTTTTATACCAACACATGCACGAGTGGCACGTTGCACGTGCATTTTGAACTGATGACTGTAAATCGTTTTTCATGCAAATCTTCACTAAAATGAGGTCACGTACCATGATTTACAGTGTTCATATTCTACAAGTATTGTCGAACACAAATCTGGGGGATTTTACTTTCAAAGCCTGCTCATATTCAAACTGTGTGGAAAAAAATGATCGGTATACTTTCTTTTGATCGTCAGTATCTATTATCTCAGTGCTCCATGTATAAATCCACAACTCGAAACGCTTTCAACTTTAGCCTGATCACCCTCACTTTATTAAAATAAATACACATACATGTACCTACTGATGTCCCCAAAACGATACAGAAGAAATGATTGCAGCTCTTTCGTAAACCTCCATCTTCGTGTTACTGGTCATGGAAAAGCATCCTGTCTTCATGGAGTTTCATTGGGTTTGCTGGTTCGTGTCATGAGTAAACAACACTCTCTTATATGAATATCTCTTGAATGACCAACATTTGTTTGTGTTTCTTCAGTCGTCTCAGAGAGTCTTGGTATAGCTGCTTTTGAACGTTAGTGTATATATCCTACAGGCGTACCCAAGCCATAACATAAGAAGGAGTCAGTGATCACCAATAGTAATTATATGTATATTCTTGTATTAACACGTCTACGTAAATGATCAAAAATCAGAGGATGCAGGTATAGCTCTGTCTCAGGCTCAGTACGATATTGTTCTATATGTCCTATCGGTTGCCTTACATGACACAGACTAACGTCAAGCTCTCATATTACTAAATCATAAATTGTACAAATCTGCTAACATTCACAACAATCGTTTGATGAATAGTGCAGAATAACACTCATATCTCCCGGGGATGTAACTAGGAAATTTTCAAATGTAAGCACAAGTTCGTTATTGTTTTCAGTTGTATGACAGTAATATTAGACCTACATAACACTATAGCTTCACAAAGAACAGATACACTTTTGATTTATTATTTTTTTTAATCATTTAAAAAGTTTTTTTTTCAAAATTTCAAATTTTAAACACTTGCTTCTTTGGTACATACATGTACATGTAGTAGTTACTCCACTGTCTCCAGAATCATAAACGTAGAGTGAATAATTCCATTAACAATAGTTCTGAACAGAGCAGAATAACACTCTTATCTCAGGGATCAAAGAGACAGAGTGAATAATTACATAACTCCCAGCTGAAAAATAAGTCACGACATAGGACAAGGATAACCTCAATGTTTCCTTATCTACATCACATTTACTCCAGTTACACTTCCCTTCTCTCCCACAAGACCTTATTTTCGCTCCAGATATGATTGTTGAAGAGTTATGTGACCTGGCATTGATCTGGAACATATACATTTCCACTATCACTATTTCTCTGATTCTTGTATATTGTGTTATTCGAAAGCATGCTATTTTTCATTTCTGATATAATTATTATTATTCATGATTTACCTCTGACTGAATATAAATACCAGTAAATGATACAGTTATTTTAGCCATCGGTCTGCTGTATGTATGTTACATTTATTATCAGAATGATGGCTTATTTTGCCTGTAAATCTACACGTGTGGTTACTGAAAGACTATTTCATAAAGGAATTATTAGCAGACCAGAAGTAATTCGTTTTCAGTCGGTGTCAAAGAGGATATTGAAGGTAATCCAGGAACGTTATCAAGAAACATAAGAATAGATTTTGTAAACTTTATACTCAAATTTAAGCGCATTGGGTTGCCTCCTCGTCTGGGTTCCCACTGAGTTAGTCCTATCGTGCAAAGTCGAGTAGGACGCCAGTAACATCATACTTGTTGTAAAATGGCAAATGAACTAAATGAATGCTTTGGTCTGTTAAAGTTGGATACGTGGTCAAACTTATATGGAACGATCAATACACATAATGTAGGTCTACATACCACGAATATTACACAAAGCTATGTTTGTCGATTTTACAACCTGCTGAATAGCCTCACCTTTTGGGGAGCATGCCCTAAAATAGAAAACATGCATTCCGAACTTTCCGAGAGAATCTTGAAAATATTCGTAAACCTTCGGAAACGTTACACTTACAAATACATACATTCGGATCATATTCGGAAAGCATTGGGAAACGACAGAACATTCTTCGGTAAGCCCCCAGAGAACGTTTCGGAATTAGGTTGGCTATTTGAAAGTAGAAAATATATCCGTCTTATTTGATTAGGCATATACTTTTACAAGTGTATGATTTACAGTTTATGTGATTTATTTCACATATATAACATCATACCTATTTTAGCGTGCGAGAGCACATATCCAACTTTAATGTAACATGCAGAATGCTGATGGACGTCTTCTCAGCTGGTGTTCTGTCCAACAGGCATATATGAATGATGGATTTAAAATCCAAACCTATATGCAGTTGGTAATAGCATAACATCATTATTTGTTCATTAGGTTAGATACGGTTTTATGTCTTATGATGAATATGTTATACGTTGACGAACAAACCCTTAAAGCAGTGCTTAATCTGTTTTAATACGCTCAGAAAAATCCTTACCAGCAAACACTGCGTCACCCAGCTGTCTTTCGCTAAACCTGGTGGCAGCGTGTAAACAGGTCTAACCAAGGTATAATAAGTTTATTTTTAAGCAGATTATTATTGCATTAGGCGCAAAACTGTTTTCCATGAATTCCAACAAGGCACGCTGTAAATTGAATTATCAATATTGACCGTCACGTAACGTACATATAGTTTTCAGTTTCTTTCGAAATATAAACGTTGTGAATGTGTTGCGAACAGTAACAAGGCAGCGCTGTTTAATCAATTCTAATGCGCACTTTGTTTAACATGTAGATCAAACATATCGGGAAAACTAATTGAAAACCAGAACATGAAGTTCATGAAAGCCAAATATGACGCCCTATCATTTGCGTGGAGTGAAGATCCGATTGATTTAAGAGCGTAAAGTTACGTAGATTGACATTTCGTCATCTCACGTTGTGATGAAGTACGAAACAAGGTTCATGAAAGTAAAACATGTCAGTCATTTATTAGCATAAAACCTAATTATGTTAAAACTACATGTACACTGTACCAACAAGTAGGGGCTGTTTTGTTTTGATGTGACCCAACGAAAAAACACGGATGTTCGGTGAAGAAATTAAGTGGCACTAAAGTAACACTTTCGAAGACCTGTACGAAAGACGATGTGCCAGAAGTAGTATTGTTACTCAGACTTAACTGTAAGCAGATGCGTATTGTTTTCTTGTAATCAAACGCTGAGGGAGACTTCATTAGATACATTTAATCATTGGGGATGCGAAAGCATCATCATGCTACCTTGGCAACGTTTACTTGCCATCACGTGAGTACACGGGATAGTGGTGCCGCAACGCTGCATATTTCTCAATCTTTCATCAGTAGATTGTGGGCCTGATATCAACAACCAGTCTAGAAGGTGCTTAACGCGTGAAAACAAGCCCAGCCACTATTTACTACCCCGCCCTCCTTTCACGGACTGTCTATGTCACATTTCATGCAAATATGCTATGTTCTGGAGTCCTGATCTAAAACCAAAAACGTATGACAGACATGTCACAAAGTTTTAACTATTCGTTGTCATGGTAACTGATTTTCGAAATATTAAAAGCTCGAAAATATTAAAAGCTCGAAAAGACAAAACTAGACAATGTGTCCAATGTGTTTGCCATGTACCCAGCGTGTTTCGTGGAAAAGTATTGAGTTGTGATCCCGAACATAATCAACTGGTATACGTGTACATGCCCAGACGGGGCGCGATTATCTGCACGGGTGGCATATTGTGTACATGACGTCCACGTGGAAACAAAAGAGAAAACAAAGTCCACGTGGCATCCTATAAAAAGATTGCATATTCTTTAAATCAGAGGCGTAAGTGGTGTAGGTCCTAGAACGTCAGCACGAGTATAATACACGTTAGGCTAAGGTCGAGTATTTTGACGAAACAACGTTCATACTCCACTTCCAAGACCGAAAGAATCAAGTGCAGAGAAGTTCAACTGAACGTTTTAGGAATACTATTGTCATACAGCGTGATTATTTGGGGGTGGGTCATAATGGAATGGGGTTGCATCACAAAGACTGACCTAACCGCGCTCCATAGTGTCCATGGCAGAACCACAGATCAGTATTATCAGGAGAACATCATTCCCCCACAGGTGGTGTCACTTGCACGACCTGTGGTGGAACGTTTCATGTTTCAAGTTGGCAATGCTCGTTCCAGGATTGTGACCCAGTTCCTACAACAGTACAACATGCATATAATGCTACAGCTAGCACTCAGCTCACAAACCGATCTTAGTTCAGGTCAATCTTATAGTGACTCGCTTAAGTTTACAAATAATATGGCAAAGGAAATGCCTCATTTCTCAAAACAGTCTCGGCCCGGAGTGATTTTAGGACACGTAGTGCAGCTTTAACTTATTTTGCCAACTGGAAAGATGGTTAAAATGCTGCTTAGAACTTTGATCTTAAGAGTTTGCTTTGTGAAACAGGGCCCTGATCTTTCCCCCAATAAACACGTCATAAACGTCACTGGCAGACGGGTACGGTAACGTAACAATCCACCTACATTCGCATTGAAGTTGCTCTCACTAATGAGGGGAACAGAATACGTCAAGCTGACATTGGTGGACTCATCAGAAGCATGCTTCAATTTGTGCATGTGTCGCCAACAGAAGTGGTTTTATTGGACATGGGCTGCGAACTGCCCCCGACCTAGCGCGCCATCACCTGAACAAACCAACCATTGGAAACCATTAGAACGTATTGACTACTTCCCAGCATATGTGTTTGCCAATACCATATCGATCAGAGGATATAGCTTGATGTTAAATAATACCCCCTTGTCTCTCGTGTACTACATAGTGTGACCTCTCCGTCTCAACATATACTTAAAACTCAGTATTTAACGATTGTATGGATCGAAATGTATACTAGTACTCAGCCCAAATATTGAAGGGTCGATGTAATGACCTTGATGTATAATTGTTCAAGGTCATGGTGGTGGGTGAACACGCAACCCAGAGTTTTAAAGATAAATGTTTATTTTTCAAACTTAACAGAGGGAATGTGCAGTTGCATTTAAAGAAGGCTACGTTCGTTGGTTGGTTTTATACGTGTAACGGTACGTTTTTGTGTGTTTTTTCGCATTTCTAGTCAGTTTAAATTACATGTATTGATTAAAATCATTTTTGTTTTCAGCAAGTCGCTATGTACAACGTCAATAATCAAGCATCGTGTGTTATCAATCATTACGGGTATTTCACCTAACTACAACTTCAAATGTACCATAGTGTACCTATTGCAATGAGTGACCCATCAGTAGTTGGGTGTGTATACGTACTGTACTGTATTTTCTTAATAACATGAGTGAGTGATTTTGAGTGAACGTGACCTTCACCACCATATTACCCATAACACCTGTGGCAAGGAAGACACCTTTGAGATTTGAGACTCAGACATCAGCAACAATTTTACTGAGGATTACACAACAATACAATTCAGTTCTTCACAGCTTAAGGAACTGAAGTCAACTGTCCACTGTTTTTTTAAAGAATTACAAACTTTGACTGAAATATCTCATCTTTCAAATATTCCATTAAACTAGATCTACCTTGGGTTATGTCTTTTTCCCAAACACTTTTAAGTGAGGCATGGACAAGTACGGTGACATTTTCTCCTCTATACGGCCTCTGGCTCAGGCAGGAAACCAATTACATGCCTCGTATGATGAAGGATGTAAAACGTTATGAAGTTGTCAAACGGACGATGAAGAAGCTTGGTTATTTGATCTGCCTAGAGGACTGTAGCGCTGATTGTTATGGAACATGAATTGGCACCTGTGAAAAGAACCTAGAACTTTTTGAAACCACATTCAGTTTACTTTCCAGATTTGAGAAGCAGTTAATCAGTGTTGGGTCATTTTTTTATATTTTGTCATTTTTAATTTGATTAAACTCTGCGGTTCAAACTCTCACGTTTACATTGATAAACATTTATTAAAGCCTTAAAGTGAGACAGACACGGTTACTAACGTCACCAGAGTCGGTGTCATTCCCAACCACTCATGGATACCCTTACGGAGGAGGATTATTAACAAAGAAGAACAAACCCCAGCAACACAAATTCTACCCTTAAATTATACATTAATTATCCTTTAAATTATGTGGAACACGTGGTACATGTATAATGGTACAGTGTTTGCCTCCCAGCCGCTAGACCCGGGTTCGAATCCCGCCTGCGCACCTGTGTTGTACCCTTAGACAAGATGCTTTACTCACATTGTCTCAGTCTACCCAGCTGAAATTGGGTACCTGGTCGGAAAGTCGGCAGCTTGGGTTGTATACTCTCCTGGGAGTTGACGAATGCTGTAGACGGATCAGGCGCAATATATGTGTTAAATTACCAAAATTTAGAGAAAGTCGTTAGGGTGTTCCTCCCCACCCCTCCGTGATAGTGGTCACCCAGTGCGGGAAGTAATTACCCGCACTCCACCAGTGACGTTCTGTACACGCTGCATTTGTGATATAATAGCTTGACCAAATGTCCATGATAACAGGATACTAACCCTGGTCTCTGTATTATAAATAGCATCTAATTTCATCCAATATTACCTTCACATTATCTTCCAACGTTCTGAGGGAGCAGTCATGAGTGTAATAGGTATACGGTCAGTGAGCCTAGTCACTAACATTGAGTAACATGCTTCTGAAGGTTAGCACTTTAAAATTGTTGATTAAAATTGAGTTCTATTATAACATGGTCCGAACGTTAATCACCAAACTGTGTTTTTAAACTATTCCGCCATATTTCAAAACATCTTTGAGCGTTTAATTCTTATGTTTCAAATAGGTAGATTCAAGTTTTGCCAAGCACTCAAATGGAGACCATTTTGATATTCAGAAAGAGAAGAACGGATGCCACATGCAATAAAGAATTCGTCATCCCTTTTCTTTCAGTTTAAAACATTACTGAAACCACATAAAGTTTTATAAACCTAGGGTCGAATAAATCAATATTTTCAGTATATATTCAATACTTGCTCAATTTATTTAAAGGTAGGTGAGGTGTCAGATACGTTAGGGGGTGCAGCGGATGCGGATAACACCCAGTGACACCATAATATACATGTACATGTAGGGGTGCCACCTAAGTGATTTAGTTTACAAATATGGTCATTTAAATAGTAAGAGGTATATTTAAAGGCGTCCAGGGGGCGAGGTAGGGGCGACACCATGGGTTACCGCACCGGGTGACACATCGTATACATGTAGGGGTGACACTAGACTTTTGTCAAGACCCTGAGCCAAGGCATAGGCATCTCTGGGTAGCCCTGCAGAGCTAGGAAAGGCAATATAGTCTCAGGAATAATTATTTGCCTCCGATATTACATACATAAATTTAGGAAACCTTATACAGCCTTAGGGTCTTGACAAAAGTCTAGGGTGACACCTAAATGAATGAGTTTACAGGTTTGGTAATTTAAAGTGTTAGAGGTATATTTAGACGTGTCCGTGGTGGGGGGTGTATAGGCGACACCATCAGTTACCGCACCTGGTGACACCACACATACATGTAGGGGGTGACACCTAAATGAATGATTTTACAAGTTTGGTAATTTAAAGAGTTAGAGGTATATTCAGAGGTGTCGGGGGAGGGGTAGGAGCGACACCATGAGTTACCGCACCGGATGACACCATCTGTGATGCCCCTGCCTAACAGTTTGTTCTACAACAGTGGGTCCTTTCGTTCCACCAAGTTATTATTTGTACAACATGGTGTTCTCGTGTTCTACCAATGTTTCATTTGTATCTTTTCTATATATCTTGCAGCACTGAGGGCAAGCAGAATGGCGTCAACTGTCATCTGTACTTCTTTGTGATGTTATGTGGCAACGGCACAAAAACCACTTTGATGAGACAAAACTAAGAGGTCAAACTGTATTAATGAAGTTACCCCAAGTGACTTATTCTGACCCAATATTTTGAATGTACACACACTGTTCTTAATAAATAGGTCGTTCCTTCCTTGACACTCGTAACATCTTCGAACAAACGATGTTCCAAATATAGCTGAAGATTTCCAACCAGCAAAATGAAATGAGGCCAAATGTAATACCGATCACGCGCGTCAATAGCATGGCTCTTTTCAGTGTTTAAACAAATTCTCCTACCATATAACTTCCCTCGCTGTGGTGCGATCACAAAAGCAATTACACGTTGGGAAGAGTAAAGTGTGTGCAGAGACCCAACACAGAAGAAATGAAGCCTTATGAAGTAGTGCAGCAGACTCCAGAGATGTCCGCTTATTTGATCTGCGGGCAGACATGAGTTCCCTGTGACAGGCCCACAACTGAAATGAGCGTGATTTAGTATGCCTGCAAGTCGGTTCCTAACCTCTGCAATGTTTCTCCACAAACAACTTTACTTAATACGATTCTTGAGAAGATAAATCATGCTGTAACGCTGCTTCTGTAACCTAAAACATAGTTCACATTTGGACATGGATATGACTGTCCAAAAAACTCATTCCTGTTCTTTTCATCATGTATACTACGTGTAAGATCAGGTAAACTTATCATCTCATTGTTTGGGGTATTAATTCTCCCCTGTGAGGTACCAACACAATTTTTAAAATACCCCTTCA
Organism: Diodora aspera; assembly: GCA_031471655.1. Classification (NCBI taxonomy): domain Eukaryota; kingdom Metazoa; phylum Mollusca; class Gastropoda; order Lepetellida; family Fissurellidae; genus Diodora; species Diodora aspera. The sequence goes on from JAUELE010033071.1 coordinate 9,625, forward strand.
TACAAACTCATTAAGGAAATGAAGCTCTTCCCAATCATAATTCCCATTATCTATTTTGCACTGCTTTGTCACGATTACTGTACACAGCTATTGATTAACAATTAAGCGAAATAGGCACCTGCTCAGGGCCTACCACATTGTTCTCGCAATTCCACTGACGAAATGAACTTTTAAAACACTTTTTATTTAATAAAGATATAATATTATATAATATACCCTGAAGTAGGATTATATGTATTTCAATTTCACTTTTTGATATGTTTTCAACTCTTGTTTCGCGTATTGAGTCTTAGTGTCTTTTCAGTTACTGAATGGAAGTTCCGACCTTGACATCATTAAATGTTTTGAACTGTGCTCAGGGCAACATTGGTCTTGATCCCGCACTGGTTCTCGCAAAATGATTAAACATAAAGAAATGGCTTGACACGATAAGTTGAGCAAAGATTCCGTACTGTATATTTGCTATCCACAGCCGCTGTCAAAAATATTTAATTCACATTCTCATAGATCTCACTAATTCAAACACCAGAAATCGCTTTAAATATAAGTCATACGTGTGGAAGTGTGTTAAACAAAGGCGTTGTTAAAATATTTCTCGTTTCACTAGCTTCCAGTGATTCACATCTTGAATTCATGATTTGTTTTATCTGCATCCTGGGTTACAGTAAGAGTTCCGCACTTTGGTCTGGTCCCGCACTTTGATGGCGGATGTTATATAATCTTGAAGATTCAACATTTTCTTTCGCGTCTCACATAATGGACGCAATTTGCTCCTTCTGCGTTTGTTTAGAGACATTGGGCGTCATTTCTCACTTCTTGTCTTACTTGAAGTGATGACAGCCATTTATTAGTCTGCATCGAGGTTTCATTTGAGATATACGGTCATTCCTCGATTTTGTCCACGCCTCACTCGATATAATGAACGTCATTTTCCAGTCTTTGTCGACGTTTTATTTGAGAAATAGTGGTCCTTTCTCGGCTTTCTTCCACGTCTCACTTGATTTCTCAGCCTTCCTCGACGTCCTACTTGAGATAAGGGACATCATTAATCGGTCTTCTACCACGTCGTACTTGAGAATAATTATGATCGCTATTTTCTTTCATGTTATTGAAACCCAACACTCTTCAGCATTCGTCTGCATCGTGCTGACACCAATGTCTGCACTGTGTCCGTAATATTGATATCATTGTTGTCTCTGGTAGGTTTTTCTCACGTTCTTCTGAGACGAAAACCGTCACTTTTCGGCATTTGTCTAAGGGCAAATAATGAGGTCAGGTCATAATTACCTGTTAACGACAGAGAGGTGAAAGGCTTGGGTCAGAGACCGGACAGTATTTGTTCATGGTCATCTCACAGTGTGGCCACATCTAGATCTAATCAACCGAAAGTCCATTACTATCCAATACAATAGTGGTAATGATCTCTTTAGGCGTAGCTAGGTCCACTTACATCCTATGTGTAAATAGTTGTGTACGTTTCGTTCTTCTTCAAACATCACATTTTACATCAGTAAGTTTTGTTGTTATCGTAGATATATGTATTGCAATTTATGACTGTTCAAGTAGGATTCCTGGCCAAAGTCAGTTTTTCGTTTTCAAACCTCAGCATTGGGAACCATACATTTACGTTAAAATATGTGCATATCACGGTGGATATGTCAACATACAACGCTTTGTTACTTTTCCACCTCGTGAAAGACACCGATCTTCCTTTAAGACCCTCCGAACTTTCTGATGTATTGAACATTTTCGGAAACCTTCGGAAACGTTACACTTGTAAATAAATCCATTCGGTTCATACTCTGAAATCATTCCGATATCGAAGGAACATTAATATTCTCCGGGGGGAAATCAGAGAAAGGTTCGGCTGGCAATTTGAAAGTAGAAAATAAGTCCGTCTGCATCTGTCGGGACAAAGGGAATACGACGTTAGCGAATGAGGCACACACTCACTTCCTTCTCATGCATACATGTACGTGACCGGGTGAGTAAAGAACGCACGGTATCGTTCAACACCTTTCCACAAGATGGAACCGGGGTGATGTCACTTTGGATTCAACATTTTCAAAGCAAATTAAAATCTTCATTTGATTCCGATTCCGGTAACAAAGGCAATTTTCAATTCTTCCAAATTAAATTTTCGAAAACTTGACGTATCGTTAGCTTCTTACGTGTGATATCCGATTCCGATTGACAATAGCAGAAGAGCTGAGGTGAGAGAACTGAGGAAGGTCATGCAATACTACTGGTGTTCACAATAAATTATATACAGAATATTGTAGGACGACACTTGAATCAGGAATTTTGAACAATTTAGTCCAGGTCTTCTTGTTAACCTTTATTCAAGTCAATCGTTTAATACTATTGTTTACTTCCGCCGTATTTCAACACGAAATTTAGGAAATTCTTCATTGCTGACATTATATATATAAAACTGATATTAAGAAATATCATCTACAAATAAAATATCTTCTCTCTCCGTCCAAGGCTTGCTAAATTTTATTGCACGGTGAGCTACAGGTATGGTAAATTACTGACCTGCAAAAGAAACGATACCAACATGTTGAGAGGCCACTGAATAAATTCACAAATATGTTCGATAAGCAAGAACTAGCTCTTCAAGATTAGGAATTTTTATCAATGACATGATGTCAATTAAATTCCATTCACTGAAATCAAAGCATCCTTTTGATCAGCTGCGCGATAAAGATGTAAGTGAACATAACAGAAATCGTTTGGTATCGTTTCTTTTGCACGTCAGTATATATTGCAGTGCAACCTTACAGCAATGCTATAAGAATATTAGAATATGCATAATGCTCCTTCCACGTTTCCTGTCGATACTTTGTCCCGCTATTTTCTGCGTCTGTGTCTTATGCGTAAAGCTATGACTGACATATCGTTCTTGGGCTGTCAGTCTACTCTGTCGCAATACATCGTGTGAATAGTGAAATATTCAATGAAACTTTAGTCAATGAGCAAATACAACACAATTTGTTTTATTTGGGATTACATTTCCTTGAAAAGTAGCCATTCTACTACTGTTGCGGTTAAGTTCCGTCCGGGATTCGAACCCGCACCCGCAGGGTCAGGAACCCATCGCCAGCACTAGGGAATGTCGACTTAGTGGAAAAGTCAGTTGCTCAACTGCGTTTCGTCTCGGTGGCTGAGTGCTCTACATTGCTGGTCTTTAGTGCTGGCGATGGGTGCCTGACATTGACGGTGCGCGTTCGAATCTCCAACTGGACTCAACCGCAACATTAGCAGAATAGCTAATTTTCAAGGCAATGTTATCCCAAGTAAAACAAATTATGTTGCACTGTGTGACGGAAATAGCCAGTTGTGAAATCTGGGCGCTGATACTCGTTGCAAGCTTAATAGATTAATAAACGTCTAATCTGTATTTGATGAGTGATATAACATCATTACGGTGATTTATGGAGAATTACTGTGATAAATTGTGGCTGAAGTGACTGCTCTTACGTTTAGTTGCCAATTACAGATGTTGTAACCGATAGCAAACAGGCTCCTATAGCCTATCTGGGTTAATGTGTTATATTATATTTCAGATTTATCGCAATAACAATAATAATAAAATATATGTTTTTAGCATATTGGATTTTTGTATATTCCCAGACTTAAATCAGTGTATCAAATTATGAAATATTAAGTTTTATTTTACTTTATTTTTCTTCAAAAGACATATAGCCTTGACCTCGAGCTAGACCGACTCATAGAAGCCATCCCAGCGGTGGGGCAGGAATAATATGTTCCTTTAATTTCATTTGATGATATTTTGAATATCACTTTTTCTATATACCTAAATCATAAGCTGTTTATGGAGAATGTTATGGCTTCAAGATCATGATTTTGGTTACACCACATACATGTATATGCAGTGATAATGACATCGTTTCACAAATACAAATACAATTTTCATATAAACGTAGGAACGTATTCCCAAATCTGGTGCCCTCTTGGTAACCTTGTTACTGCATGCCAGAAACACAGACAGAACTTCTACTAGACTTCTAGTATCAAAGGATCATTGTCTATTCACTCCGACAGCTACTTTCTTTCCAAACATGGCGACATAATTTACGACGCGACATGCATCAAGGGCAAGAACCTTGAGACGCTTGGGCTCATTTATTAAGGTATAAACTGTCTATGTTCCAGTAGGTCCAAGGAATTCATCAAGTGAAGCGCAATTCTCCTTACAGCAACACGAAATACATCACTTTGAGTGGAACGCTTATTGCTAGTTGAAATCAATGATGCTTCTTGAAGTATTCTGAAAACACGTTCCCAGGCGCCCAGGAGACAGTTATGGCGAGCATCCTGTGTATTTATGATTCTTCAGCTGAGCGAATCACTTACTTCCCTAGTAGCCAGGTTCCTGTGGGATGGCCGGAAGCTCATATGACCAGATTGTTTACTGTAGCATGTGCCAGATACAATGTAGGTCGCGAATGTATTTAACATTGAGAAAACAGCATCTGCAATCGCCCAACTGTTAAACTGCAGTGTGTGAAGTAATGCTGTCCTGAATGAACCCAAGATTGGAAATAACACGCAATTACAATGTACACTGCTGTTGATTAAGGGACTTTCTACTGTCGACATACTGTCTGTATTTACTATAAAGCCGTATTTACACGCTAGGATTTTATTGCATTTCGGAAGGCTTGTTGACCAGGTGTTTAATGAATACAGGCGTATATTTTTCTTTGAGGTGTTTGAAACACGTTGTAGGTGTCAAGACTTACTGTATTAATTTTAATCATAATCAGTTTCGCGTTTCACCCCGGTGTTTAATCAAAGCAGGCGTTTAATCAAGATAGGCGCCTATTTGTTGGTAAGCCCGTAGATGCGGGTTTTTTTTAAAGGCAACTGTTTAAATTAGGATTTACGGTATGTTGAATTAAGACGCAATTCCAGTGTCGTCATGCAAATCGTCAACTGATTAAAATGATTATATACTGACGTCCAAAAGATAGTATACCACGATTTTGAGAGACTACTGAATAAATTCACAAATGCGTTGGAGATACAAGAGATATCCCTTCAAGACTTGCAAGGTTTATCAATGAGATGATGTCAATCAAATTACACTCACCGAAATCCAAACATCCTTTTGATCAACCATAGCATAAAGACGTAAGGGAAAACAATTGAACTCATTTGGTATACTTTCTTTTGGACGTCAGTATAATGTTGTATGAATAAAAATAAACAAACATATCCTTAAAGGTTATGTAACTGTGCACTGGTTATGTGGTGCAACTATGTGATTTTGTCAGGCAACATAAACATAAACAGACGACGTTCTGCAAAACATTCTCTAGGTATACTGTGATGCTAGATCAGGCATATAGCATGAAAGATCGTGGAATTTAAACTATTCTGCAATCAAAATGTGCTCATTTTTCTAGACGAGATATTTGTTTCCACTTTTCTGCAGACATAATTGTGATTTCAATTCCCCTTTCATTTACTACAGCATTTTGTTGTATTCGTGAAGCTAACATGATTTATTCGAATAGTTTATTTTATCAAATGAATACATGCTTGTAACCCACCATTCCTTAAATAAGTCTAAATATGTAAGATATTTAGTAAAATATTTCCAGCTAAATGTCTAAAAATGTGTGGCAGAACATATATTGTTGTAATGTCTACATTTTATTACATTTCAGGTTATTTTAATGATTCGACTGTTCCTGTATATCGTTTTAATAATATAACTTGTTAAAGGAGACATGAATATTTGAAACAGGCGCGACACATTAAATATTACCGTTATAAGAATAGAAATATGAAATTATGTTAATAGGAATATCACAAAGCCCAGTTTTATTTTCCAAAAACTAAACAAAACAATCAAAACAAGGAAGTACATGCAATTTACGGACAAGATAAACATTCATATTACATTCATAAAGTTCAACTGCATACAATATAGAATATATTCTTTAGTAAGTGCTACTGTATAGAGGATTTTCGCCAAAGAAGTGCATAAAATGCCTTCATAGCAACAAAACAAAACTTTACAGACAATACGATACGTAGTACGTATTCGCGAGGGTTAAAGTTATGCAAAAATACCTTCATTCTTGTAAGCCAAACGAATTTTACTTTATCAAAGCTGACAAAAACTTAAAATTCCAAAGATGTTCCCACAAATATTAAGTAACTTTAGTATCACGTGACTTCAATACAACTCACTTATACTCTGTGGTCTCTCGCACTTTAAGACTTCAATGTTGACACAGCACTAAACCTACTTTATAAAGCTTCTGTAAATTTATTTTTGAAATAGTAAATATTATTTTAGATTAAATTGTTTGCGAATGAACATGCAAACCTACTTTTGAATTTTGCTCATTTCAAATCCGATTTAAATATCAGATTCATTTTGTCTACCTGAAATAAGCAAACCACTGTGTTGGAGTTGACATCAATTTACTTGTAGTTGATAATAACCTAATTTAAACACCAATATACACTGCCGGGCAAAAGAAACGATACCAAGATTGTGAGAGACTACTGAATAAATTCACAATTGCGTTGGATATGCAAGA
>JAUELE010033182.1:3050-16206 GCA_031471655.1 Diodora aspera
CCCCCCCCCCCCCCCCCCCCCCCCCCAACTGTGACCATTTATTCATCTTACAATCGGCTTAAACAAATTTCCAAAAAATAATGTAAGTTGAAGGTAGGAACTCCTTTAAGTGTTTACGGCGTGAGGTGCTGGTGTGTTACGGAGTTAGTCCAAACAAATGTCCGCTTTATAAATGGCCGTTTCGTTTTCTTTTCTTGGTTACTTATTCTGCTCTTTCTCCGTCTCGTGGAATGGCACCCTGCTAATATGCCGGCCTTGAAGCTCGTCAGCATCGAGGGCTGTTGTTTCGAATCCCGCCCAGGGTCATGTGGTGGTCGTCGTTATTTCATTCAGCCTGTATTCAGCGCGCTTGTCGCGACTTGCGGACTACTGAAAACCATGTTAATATCGCTCACATACTGAGGGTATACTGCAGATACATTCATATGGATACATTTATAGAACGTCAGTATCCAGTGCAAACTGCTCATAGGCGCTTTGTGTATGGAGTCTCTGGTTTCTCTGGAGTCTCTCAGTGGTGGAGTCTTATGATCAGTTCAATAGGCTCTCTTTAAAAGGCACGTCTTCAACCTGGACGGAAACGTTGGGAGGTCTGTAGATTTTGTCACGGCCCTGAGTCATTGCTCAAGGCATACACAACTGAACATCTTACTCTACCATAACCATCTCTGCTTAGCCCTGCCTCAGGTACACATAGGACAGGTATTAAATATAGTCCAAGGAATAATAACCTGCCTCTGCTTTTACATAATTATATTTAAGGAACTTTACAGGGGTTTGATGTAAGTCCGGTAGGTCGCATGTGTTTTATACCCCACCAGGAACGCTGTTCCATAGATCTATTCTCGCATTCGATTGCTAGACGATCATCATATCTGTTTTAATGTTTGGTTTTAACTTTACGTGCAGCGCCACTGAACACCTCTTTATGGAATGTAGGCGCTATATAAATTCATTATTATTATAATTATTATCATTTTTCTTATTATTATAATTATCCGGTCCAGCACAAGCAAAACTTCGATCACCAAAGTTCTTTGTACGTCTAATGGAGTTTTCAAGGAGCATGCCATCACTTGATCGCCGAACACGTGTATAGGCCGAACTACTAGAAGCAGTGATGTACGCAGGATTGTTCAGAAGCAGCTAATATAAGACTTATTCCATATACTCAAACCTAATACGACAATGCAATAATGATGACAGTAGTCACGTGACGAGGAATGGAGATAAAGCAGATAGAGAAAGGGTTCAACAGAGCATTGAAGACTATGAATTCCTTGTTTGTTGTAACTAACGAACACGCCAATGCCCGTACACAATTTTGATCATCGCCCAGAGGGTTCCTTGATATCCCTTCCCCCTCCCCCGCTTACATCCCTGTCACTCTCCTCCTCTTTCTTCTTCTTCTACTCCTTCGGACATTGCAATTTTCGACTCGACTTTTCCTTAGCGAGTTTGGTGTTTGGTGCTAACGATCATCTGAAGGCTGAGATGTCAAACCCATCTTTGTTTGTGTTGGTTATAATGAGGTTAAAGTGTTTCAATTTAATAAAACGTTTTCGTATTTGTTTCAGATGAGTTTCAAAAACTGGATCAGGAGATCTGTTAACTGACATCAGTAACTGACGGATTTTGAAGATGCCTGCGAAGGCATACCTTAGCAAGCCGATGCCTGTTGTTGTGGATGATGACTATTTGCTGTTCGAGGCCGTCAAGTGGGGCAAACAGGACAAAGTGCGAGGTCTTCTGTCGTCTGGTTGCCATAGAAACATCAAAGACGACCATGACCGAACCGCCCTTCACTGGGCGGCCGAACGAGGTTATTTGCACGTGCTGTGTCTCCTTGCTGATAAGGAATGGGAAATTGATGCCCCGGATGGAAAGCAGCAGACGCCATTGTTAATAGCTTGTAATTATAGACGAGAAGACATCGCATCGTGTTTGTTAACTCTGGGGTGTAACGTCAACGTCAATGATGTCATGGGCAACACTCCGCTTCATCGCGCTGTTCACATGGACTTAGAAGTGGTGTCCACTATGTTGTGTAAGGCAGGAGCCGATGTGAATGTTGAAAATGAGGCAAAATGGACGCCCCTTCATGAAGCTGCAAGGACAGGCAACGACTCTCTCGTCAAAATGTTGCTTCAGTATGGTGCTGACGTTAAAGCCGTGAACAACAACGGCATGACGCCATTTTTAACGTCAGTATTTTATTACAAAATTGCTCATAGAAACACATATACCTCTCTTGAAGGGATACTGAAGATGTTCATTGAATCCGGTTGCAGATTAAGCCAAAGTGACGGACAATGGACGCCTCTGACAGCTGCCGTCTCCGCTGACAACAGCTTCATAGCAGCATTGCTCTTGTATAATGGCTGCAAATATGAGAAACGAGGTCGATATGCTAGAAGCCTTTTGGTGGAAGCTTTTACCAAATGTGAACCCTTTGTTACCAAGTTACTGGTTATGGCGGGATATCAGGTCAGTCAAGAAGAGGTGGACTTGTGCTCCAGAAGAATCCCTGCCTTTTCCAGAACGTTCTTGAGGCTCGTAGAGCCAGAATGTAACGTCAGCAGAGGACGCGGTCGGCTCCTTACATGGTTGCGCGAGGAGGTGAGAATGCCGAAGCCTCTAAACGAGCTGTGTCGAGCTTCCATTAGGCTGTCTTTGAACGAGAGTGCAGACGACACTTCAATTCTTGAGAACATCTATCGTCTGCCTTTACCAGAGTGCCTTAAGAACTTCCTTGCCATGTCCGATTTTATATCAGGGATTTTATGAATGCAGTAAATGTGTGTAATGTAATCATGTGTGGAGAATGTGTGTTTAAGACCCTTGTTAATCTACATAACAGGGGAATAATGTATTGTCTTTTTTATCACAAAAAAATTGTAGAATTAAACAAATGCTGATCATTTTTGTCGCTCCACGTCCAACAGTGTGTTTACTCTGTAAGCCATGGATGAGTGCAGTTATGCAGTTGTATCACTAGGGAGTGCGGGCGGTGTTGACCACACCGGGTCACACATTCATTAGTAAGGTTTCTGGGGTGGCTCCAGTGTGGGGAGGGGGGAGGGGAAGGACGAGGGCGAGGGGATATATCAATTTGTTGGGGGGGGGGGGGATTTCGGAGAAAGTTTGCGTTTTTGGCTTAGAAAATGACTGTTTTAAGCCGCCTATATTGGAGATCCCCCCTCCCAAGAAATCAGGAAAATTCTGGCCACCCCAGTGAGGATTTTTGGCTCCGGTGGTGATTGGGTGGTGGGGGTGTCACCATTATATACCACACTGGGTGTTGTGTGGTGTAGTAAGAGGGGAGGTCGGATGGTAATGGTCGAATGACATCATGATATACCACACTGGTTGTTGTGTGGTTTAGTTCGAGAGAAGGTTGGGTGGTCGTGATGGGGTGACACCATGAGATACCACTGGGTGTTGTGTGGTTTAGTTCGAGAGAAGGTTGGGTGGTAGTGATGGGGTGACACCATGAGATACCACACTGGGTACTGTATGGTGTAGTACGAAGGGAGGTCGGATGGTAATGGTTGGGTGACACCATAAGTTACCGCACTGAAGGAGTGATATTGGAGTTTATTTGATTTTCAACAGTTTTCACCCAAATCCGAGCTGAATGAAATTAAGCTGACCTAGCTGGATTCGAACACATGACTGTGAAAGCTGACACACTAACTGGACGGCAACCTACCACGATCAAAACCTGTGCTTTTATCTGGTCCAAGAATCAAGCCATAAAAAGGGAAAGTCATCTCCACTCAGTTCAGCCCGTCTGCTGCCTCAGGGTAGTCCGGGGGAGTCTCAGGGATGTATGCACGCCAACTGAAGCCCTAAGGACAACCCAACAATGATCAATTGGCCCCTCAATTACTTCATTTCATTTATATATTTTATTTTGATGGGGTGGGGGGGGCTGGAAGATTTTGAAAATAAATGGTTTACAGACAGTTTTGGGAAAAAAAAAATAGATTTATGAGTCGAGCGAAAAAATAAATGGATTGCAGAGATAAATACATTTTTATATCTTGCACCCCTTGTGTGCGCCCCTTGGGCCCAAATACTCGAATTAACCCTGATCTCCCCTTTTAACCAAATTTAGTATTCCTGTTATTACAAAAAAACCCATTAAACGTAAGGTGACAATTATAATTTTTATTCGGGGTATTTGTTGATTTTTGATGTAATTACAGGAATATTTAATGTACTTAAAAGGAGAAACATTACCCGCACAATCTGAATTCAGTTTAACTGATCATCAGAACGTTACTAATACCAAAACTGACTTTCAGGACGTTTGTGGAAAATTCTCTGGAGTGCAGTCACACGTCATTCTGCAGAATACTTTGCCGTGAAAAAGAGGAGGTAGTTGTTGGAAGGATTTGCATAATAAGCAGGCATACTGGTGTGGAAAAGCAAGGACAATATGTATACTGACTACTTGAGACGTTTCAGAGTTCAGTCTGTCTATTCTAAAAAGTTATGGACATGTATGTGAGGCGCCCCCATGCTTGCTACTGTGAGCGCAGGAAATCAGGGAATATGGTAACGGTAGGATCAGGAGGTCAGGGATATGGTAACGTTAGAATCAGGAGGTCCAGGATATGGTAACGCTACAACCAGGAGGTACAGAAATGGGAATGATAGAATCAGGAGGTCCAGGATGTGGTAATGGTAGATCAGGAGGTCAAAGATATTGTAATGGTAGGATATGGATGTGGTAATGGTAAAATCAGGATGTCCAGGATATGGTAATGGTAGATTCAGGAGGTCCAGGATATGGTAACGCTAGAACCAGGAGGTCCGGAATATGGGAATGATAGAATCAGGAGGTCCAGGATATGGCAATGGTTGAATCAGGAGGTCCAGGATGTGGTAATGGTAGTATCAGGAGGTCCAGGATATGTTAATAGTAGAACCAGGAGGTCAAATATATGGTAAAGGTAGGATCAGGAGATCAGGGATGTGGTAAGGGTTAGAAAAAGGGGGTCTAGGAATATGTTAATGCTAGAATCAGGAGATCATGAAATATGGTAACACTAGGATTTGGTCCAGGATATGGTAATGGTAGAATCAGGAGGTCCAGGATATGATAATGATAGAATCAGGAGGTCCAGGATATGGCAATGGTAGAATCAGGAGGTCCAGAATATGGTAATGTAGAATCAGGAGGTCCAGGATATGGTAATGGTAGAATCAGGAGGTCCAGAATATGGTAATGGTAGAATCAGGAGGTCCAGAATATGGTAATGGTAGAATCAGGAGGTCGGGAATAAAGCGCGTTTTTACTTCCGAAGTAAGGCTTACGGCCGAAGTAGGTGACTTCCTGCTCATGCATACGGGCCCAGAACGATGTAAGAAACTTATAGACATGCGAGAAAATCTCACACTATTACACTTCGCTATAAATGCAAGTTAAGTCTAGAAATACATGTAGATGTTATCTGTTTACTCACGGTACATATTTGTATGTATGAATGTATGTAGGTAGGTATGTAGGTAGGGAGGGAGGTAGGTAGGTAGGTAGGTAGGTAGTTAGGTAGGTAGGTAGGTAGGTAGGGAGGGAGGTAGGTAGGTAGGTAGGTAGGTAGTTAGGTAGGTAGGTAGGTAGGTAGGTATGTATGTATGTATGTATGCATGTGGTGGTCACATGCCAATTTGTAGACTAATGAGGCATGTCTTCATCATTCATACTTCCATGATGCTGTGGTTGTTCAGCCATACTTCAGATAACAGTACCATATTTCATACCTCTCTAATGAAACTTATCAACAGAAACTTATTTTTCTGCAGGCGTCCATATTAGACTTAACTGTGCTTCAGTTCGTGATTTTTTTTTTAGCCCCGCTCCCCAAACGTTTACAATGTGTGCATACTTGCTTTCAGTCGATTCTTATTGTGCATGGGTGTATTGATACGAGTACATTATGCAAATATTTTTAAACATATTGGGTTTACTAAATTTAACTGCGTTTTTGTACGCTTCATTTCAGTTTTGTTTGCGCACTTGCTAGTTTTTATTAAGTATTTTACAAAATATACCGATCTGGAGCTCTGTAATTACATAACACTCACGGTACTAGAGTAATAAAGCGAGTGCTTAATCACTGAATTGATATCTTGCATTCAATTAGCGCGGGGTCCATGAAACGCGGGGCCCGTTACATATACTGACGTCCAAAAGAAAATATACCAATATTTTGAGAGTATACTGAATAAATTCACAAATGCATTGGATATACAAGAGATATCCCTTCAAGACTCGGGAGGTTTATCAATGAGATGATATCAATCAGATTACACTCACCGAAATCCAAACATCCTTTTGATCAACTATGGCATAAAGACGTAAGGGAAAATAATTGAAATCATACATGTCCCCACCAATCCACCCAGCCGGTAAGCTCGCCTCTCCCCCCGCTGCTCAGCTATTACATCGATTCACTCCCAAATATCACATACGTATCCGAGCAACGAGTTTAAAAAAAGGAATATTATTGTCAACAGGTTATGAGTGAAAGTTTTGGAGTTTTCTGCACACAGTTCTAGACTCTTATCAAGATCCGAAGGCTGACAAACATGTTATTACTCCCTGGACTGTATTATCTTTTCTAGCGGTGCTTGAGGCAAGCAAAGCAGAGATGGCTATGGTGGAGTAAGATATTCAGCTTTCTATGCCTTGACACACCTCTGATTGTGTATTTGTGGACACTGAGGTTTAAATGTTCACGGTGCACTGGGAATAGGCAAATGGAGTGAGTAGAGTGACCCTGCATGAGTGAGAATCAGGATTGTGTTCATTATCACATCTCCCGGGGAGTAGCATGTTGCGGCTGAGGAAAATAGGGCTCCAGTTACCCAATGTTTGTCATAAAATCGATAAATCTGTGTTTTAGGTATTTTCTTCTGTTGAGAAAAAGCACAGTATTTGGCATTATTGCTGAAATATTGCTCGTGTAAACGTAAAACATTGATTCAGCTCTGGCACACCACGTTGCGCTGTGGCTGAAATATAACCCTTGCAACATGACATAAACTCAACCCTTGAACTGTGTTCTCGAACTGGGTGCACCTGCCACACTACGTTGCGTTATGGTATTGGCCTTGCAACGTAAAACATAAACGCAAGTTCCAAACTGTTTAAATTACTTGCCTTTTCCACTGACCACTCTCTCGCTGTAACTGAACAAATACCCTTCCATTGTGAACTCGCCATTAATTACAGACGTGACAGAAGCGTACGTAAAATCCACCAGAGCCAATATAATGTAACAGCAATGGTATCCGAGTTAAAGCAGAATCCAAAAAGTGATTATGCTTAGTAAGACCTTTTATAAGATAGGATTGAAGTGATGAATTGATCTCGCTCTGTCGCATGATTCTTTTTCAAAAGACATCAGACGAGTATCGGGATGTCACGTGGCCACAGAAAACTAACGCTCGTCGTACACATCAACCAAAAATCTTTGCTTCCTCCTTTTATCAAAAAGGATTATTTTCAGCAACCTCTTTTTGAACAGCCACGACACCTCGAAACGTTGTGTAGTTAATTGAACACTGGCAAGGGAGTATAAAACGTCCTTTATTTAACTTAACTGAGTAACCGGGGCTTAACTCACCATTAGTATGTTCAGATTTTTACATCAATATATCAGCATAAACATCTATATTTTCATCAGATTGAGGCTCAATGTTTTGAGGGCAGATCAGAAAAAAGAACGATATATCATGGAAAACCTCAAATGTTGGGATCTTCTGAAGAATAGAATGGACCATTTGTGGGTTGGAAGATTGATACTTGATAATAAACGGCAACCAGATCAACAAGCGAGATAAGTGATGTTATGACAAGTATTAGGAATCAAAAAGCCTGCTGTGACCTTTTTTTAAAGTTGGTATGCTTGTTGCATACAGCCATAAATCAATGAATGTGTCAGATGAAGTGCTTGTTTCTTCAGTCCTGGCATTGCTTGCAGGCTTCACCGCATCAAATCATTCAACTTTTCATTGTTCTGATGAAATGATAAAACGTTCCAAAGCCAAATGCATTATTCTTCCATGGAAATATAGTTTAGAAATTGGTGGACAATGAGCAACAGAACAACACTTCTTCCATGTTTTATTGAGTGTTACCAAGAATATTAATGCTTAAAAGGATACATAAAATGGTAATAGTTGTTATAATTACTCATTGCACATTTTCAAACTCATAACTGTGATATCCACCTGGGTACCCAGTTTCAACTTGGTGAACTAAGGTTGAGTCGCGTTAAATCACTCGTCCCAGATGAACATCAGAGACATCGTCAATGTCCGAGTGAGGAACACCGAAAGCCTTGACGCTACCAGGTGAGTGTTTCATAGCATCCCAGGATTAAGAGAAACACGTCGTCAACAGCTACATGTATGTCAATCAAATATAATGCAAGTGATGGGAAGTAGTAGAAAAAAAGTTTATGCTGAGCTTAGTTTGAGAGATTTGAAAGTCTGTGGTTTCCACACTAAGACTAAGAGGAGTGCATTGGTTACTTTGTGTAATGCAAACTGCCATGAGAGAATGTCCATATCTTGGGCAAGGTTCTTGGCAGGTTCCACCAGCGGTTCTTCCTGGATCGGGGGGGGGGGGTGCTATAGCCTCGTCGGGGAAAGTTTCGGAGAAAATGTGTGTATTTTATTATGTTATTTGTGCATTCGACAGGGAATTTCAGACCCCTTGTCGGGGACCTCAGCGCCCCACGTCAAAAAAGTTCCTGCCGCCACCCCTGTCCTGGGTGATCAGTGTGTTGCGTGTACGAGTATCGGGGACGGGTGAGAGGGCAAAAGTACCCGAGCTGGTATGAGCCCTTGGAAAATGGTTTTACAAGGACCACCCGACCCTCTAGAAGAAGAAGACGATGAAGAAAAACAAGAAGACAATTATTACATTACAGAGTCTTCAACGTCTTTTGTCGGACTATGTTTACCTCCATCCATTTGCAACATAACGTCTTTCTGAAAGAATTACAACAACGTAGATTAAGTACAGATCATCACCAGGGGAGGCATGAAGCAGCCGTAAAATCATAATGTTTAAAGATTAAATCTTGTATGAACGAAATCAAAAATGCAGTTGATACTTTTGTCTGCTGATGGTCTCTTGCCTGAGCCTTCAGCACGAATACTAAAATGTCCGTTCTCCTATAATACTTCCACTGTAGGCCGTCCTAAATGTGAATGCCACCAGTATTAATGGTCGTTGTGTTACTTTTCTCCATCTCCAGTGTGTACTATGAATTCCGTACTGATATATACATGTAGTCTGAACTCCAACAGGAAAACATTGAAAATGGAACTGAAATCATACTGCTTACCTCTTCTTGGTTATGTGTTTCAGGATATTGCTTGTTTGAGAATGTCCTTAACCGTCGAGGCATAAACTTGTCGAGTTTCCTTGCAATCGGAAGGACGTGCTCCGGGTCGAGTTTGTCCTTATCGCCACCTGCAAGTAGTAGTATATGAAGTTGTTTATAACGTCGCAGTTAGCAATATTGCAGCCATAGTGAAACGACGGTAAATATTAAACAGGTTCAAAGGTATAGGCTATCACTGGAAGTCATGTGGACGTTTCAGGACAAAGTCATCATTACTTTACAAAGAGTACGAGCCCAGTACATGAATGTCATGAGACCTAACTAATAGTCATTAATTACTGCTCTTTCTTGTGATTTTGGTTTGAGCTATGACGTCAATCTCGATGTGTGTTGTGACATGACCTAATGGCTGTAAATCTGCACCTGCAGCGCAAAGCGGAACTGACGACATGAGGTACATGAATAACCTTACCTATAACAACAGCGCATATGAGAGTCACTATCATCGACGTCATGAATCCAGTGAAGCCGTACAGTGTGTAGGACATGCTGTATAACGTATCTAAACCCGACCTTCAACATAGAAGAACACATAAAGATTCAAACACACCTTCATACCACGGCGCATGTCTATCATGGGAAGAACCTTTTCGAGATTCGTTTGTTTTGTGATATCCATAGTTTGTATGTTAAAAGTTTTTGAAAGAATTCGCCGTTTCTACCTTTGAATGTTCAGGTGTACCCAGGGTTTGGAAATACGTTTTCAGTTTCAGGTGTATTTAGTATATCTACTTTTGCATATGAGGTGTCTCCATGGATTCTTCTTTTGCATAATTATGATGTGCATCCATGGTTTCTACATTTGCATAATGAGGTGTATCCATGGTTTCTACTTTTGCATATGATGTGTATCCATGGTTTCTACTTTTGCATATTAGGTGTATCCATGGATTCTTCCTTTGCATATGATGTGTATCCATGGCTTCTACTTTTGCAAATGAGGTGTATCCATGGTTTCTACTTTTGCAAATGAGGTGTATCCATTGGGTCTACCTTTGCATATCAGGTGTATCCATGGATTCTTCTTTTGCATATGATGTCTATCCATGGTTTCTACTTTTGCAAATGAGCAGTATCCATGGTTTCTACTTGTGCTTATTAGGTGTATCCATGGTTTCTACTTTAGAATATGATGTGTATCCATGGTTTCTACTTTAGAATATGATGTGTATCCATGGTTTCTACTTTAGAATATGATGTGTATCTATGGTTTCTACTTTAGAATATTATGTGTATCCATGGTTTCTACTTTAGAATATTATGTGTATCCATGGGTTCTAGTTTTGCATTTTCAGACACATCAATGGTTTCCACGGTTTTGTTTTAAAATTTATACTTGGCATCTATCTTTGTATTTCCAGATGTAGTTACGGCTTATAATTTTGTATTTCAGTTGTGTTCATGGTATTTTTATATTTTTAATGTTTTATATATCTGTTGTATTTACTTTTGTATTTAAGATGTATTAATAGTTTCTCATGTTTGTGTTTTCAGATTTGTGCATACTTTCCACTTGTATATCTTGAGAAATTGCCATTGTATCAACGTTTGTGTTTCTTTTGATGTATCCATATGGTTTTGGTGTATCCATGGTTTTTGTGTCTTCAGAGTTCCACGCTAGACTAATGTTGTGTCTTCACATGGTAGTTTCCATGGTAGACTTAATCTTTATGTTCAAATGTATAAGTATGATTTAAGTATGTTACCCGTGTGTCTTCAGTTATATCTGATGTATTGGCAGCCGTAGCTGATGTTTCTGTGAACGTAGTCATGCCTTCCACTCAAATCTATTATTATACGTCCATGACTTCTAATCATGTATCGGCAGATATATCCACTTGTAACCTCACGTTTACTTAAAATTAGATTTTCAGACATATATGGTTGTATGTCTTCCAATCATACATCCATCAGAGCTCCTTGATCGAAGAATATGTTGCAAAATTTCCTCACTTCTCCCGGACAAACAGGAAGTCCAGGGACAAACGTTTCTTTCACTTTTTACCCCGTGGGGCTTCCGGGGTGTGACGTGGTGTCACTAAGATAGAACAGTAACCCAATGCTTGTCGTACAAGGCGACTAAAATGGGGATCTTTTGCTTTCACTTTCTCACTATCGATCCTGTGTTGTCCCTTTTCCTGATGTGTCTCTTGCACATCACATTGCGCTATGGCTGAACTATTGCCCGCTGCAATGTAAAAATCCATTTTACTCACTCACTCTAGCCTTCTGACATCTTTTGTCATCAGCTACGTATACTTTCATCACCGACACACGGCCATAGTCAATAGTTCTGTGAGATGAGCTCTCCTCAGTTTCAACATTATTGCAAAGTAATTGCATGTTGCTGAAATTGAAACTGCAAACTCAGTGAGTCGGAGCAGATTTATATTTCGATTACAGAAGGAAATGTCCAAATCCGAAACAATCAGTTTAACAGAAACCTAGCTAGGCATTGTAAATTCAACTCACAACGCGGTAATATAAATGAATATCAACTGAGTCAGGATTGAATCGACTACAAAGGGCGGTTATTCTTCATTAACAGCTGGGCTGTTCTGAGGGTTGAAGTAATCTAACATTGCATTTTGAACGGATCAATGTATCCGGAAAATTACAAAACCTGGATTCCCGCGAACAGCTGAAAAGAACAACTGAGCAAACAATATCATCCTGTAATAGAAGTTATTGGACATTGCCCTTCTGGGCTTCCGTAATACAAATCCTTCATTGCAACCCAGTGCAAGTAACTGAGGACATACGCAAACACCCTTCGGCGAGCCATCGCTGAAAAACGTCCAATCAGATATTCTCATTCTGCTTCGGCCCAGTGAACGTAATTTGTTTTCATCCGCTGCCATTTTAACAGTTGCTGTTCACGGCCGCCAGGGCTGCGAAGTACGTCTCCAATTCGGCTCTTGGGATCTGAACTTCTGCCGTACACAGTGGCGTAAAGTTCTACCTTTATACAGGCACGCAAACGCGTCCTCGTCATTTTCAAAACAACAACAACAATACAAAAGCAAACACGAGAGAAAGAAAGAAAGAAAAGATGTTTAAAATTGAAATAAATAAGATATTAATACATTCTACAGTAAACCATGCATTTACAACCATGGTTGTGTCCTCTGGAGTGTCTGGGCCGGCTTCATCCCCTCGTCCTCCACCAGGGCTTCACCCTAGGGCTTCACTGGACCCCACCCCCTCTCCTGCCTTAGTAGGTTGACACATCGTCACGAGGCTAGCTAGTTACGCCCTTGTACAACTTTTATGTTTACTTGTGATTTGCGTACCGTGCTTACGACAAGCATGAGGATACTGGGGTCCTTTTCTTTCTGGCGTTAGAGTGACACCTCCGGGAACTCCACGGCGCCTCTCAGCAGTGAACTGGTCAGATAATATAATTATAATGCTGTCATACATACACAAGAAACATAGTACAGATCATTATAATGCGTTTTGCTTTCATAAACTATTAGCATTTTCTTTTCACAAACAACACTTGGAACAATAAATATACATTAATATGTATCCATATCATGATTGATGAGCAAAATGTATGTCAATTCTTAGAAATCTATACATCTTTTTCAACCCGGGCTGAAAAAATGATTTATTAACATTCCGAAACTTTATAACTATACTGAGTCAAAAAAGAAACTTCACAAAATGTAATTTTTAAAAAAATGACTAATTTTTCTCTGATGACACATCTCTGTATCCGAAAT
>JAUELE010033292.1:0-38047 GCA_031471655.1 Diodora aspera
GATCAACTATGGCATAAAGACGTAAGGGAAAATAATTGAAATCATTTGGTATACCTTCTTTTGGACGTCAGTATATTTGTTAAACCAACTCAATTAATTAAACTGAACAGGAATGAACTATTTGCAACTAACATCACATTGAATGTTGAAATTACTTTCGGCTAATATTGATCCAAGATAACTAAAATTATTTCCAAAACAAACTATACAAAGACGTTGAAATACGACCTACGAACAAACGGTTTGTTGTAAAAGATTTGTATTCAAGAGGTCGCTGTTTTAGCATGACGGGACCAGATGGCAATCCATGACAGCATACCTTCTGATTAACGGTGGCATAAAACCACATGGAGTTGAAAACAGATTGAGTATTTTTATTTGTATCCTTTCTTTTGGACATCAGTATATATTTGGTTGAATGTTCGTCTGATGAACAAATCATAAAAAGTTATAATTTATCATAAGTTGAGCGTTTACTTTCAGTTTTAAAAAAACGTAATGGTTACATGATGGCGCAGTTTTTGGACGTGTAAATCAAAGATCTAAAATTGCTATAATTTGGTATAACTAGTCCGCCAGAACAAAACGCTTGCAGAAGAAATTGAAAAAATGGAGTTTTCATTGCCGCTGAAGCATATCTAGTGTCGATTATTTGCTTCTTTTGAACTGTCAACTATCATGCACTCACTGACACATTACTGTCTGTTGGGCACCATGTTGAATTCAAAACTAAACTACAGAAAATTGCACTACTTGTATAATGAATGGAAATTATGTGAATCTGTCTCCGCGTGCTCAACTGCGACCTTTAATATCGCATCACTATTGTTTATTCGTAGAGATAACAAGTCTAGATTGCTTTTACTTCTAAATATTAAATAATTTCAGACTTCAATATTCGATTGTGGACAGAGCACTCAGTATTTTACTTTAAAGCTTTTTTTTAAATCAAACAATAACTGTACTGCTTGATATTGAAAGAGAAATTTAATCCCATTGCCGGTTATATTTTGAAAGATGTCATCAGTATGAGTGATGAATTCGTTCAAGTGACACCTCGTCAAGTTTCGATTCCAGCCAACAGTAAGAGCTTGGCGATGATCCATGTTATTTAGTATACATGTAGGTACAAGGTTTTGCACCATCCAAAGTTACATCTTAGATGCAATCTAACGACATTAATAATCTTTATACAATATATGTATGTGATGAGGCAAAAGAAATAGGCGTACCTTTAGAATAAATAGCAATTTAGGTCCTTCACGTGGTATGATGTTGTAAAATGTATTAGCACAATCAGAGTACTTTTCACGTATTTTCACCCACAACACTTTAAAGTGAATCTCTTTTTCCCAGGAAACAATGCAAACCATGCAATTACAGCATTATGGGGTGTTAATGTATTGTACAAGTAGATAATACAGTTTATTGTAACGCTATATGCCTTTAAGGCTAACATGCTATCAGATGTGGGAAAACAGATGTACCAGAAGTGTCGCCATTTAGAACTCTCTATTGTTAACAGATAGTGATTTATCACTTCAAAATAAAAGCTAAACACTTTACGGCTTAACTACAGTTAAAAGCGTATATATGATTGCAATAAAATAAAATAATTTAACATTATTCTTTGTGCCCTTACAGCCCATGACATGAAGTTTATAAAATATTGTATAATGTGTATGTGTCCACCATTTAATTTTAAAGTCTGCGAATTCAGTATTTCAACAGTTCTGTAGATAGGTTTATTATTGCTATATAGATTCATTTTATTATTGTTGTTATTGTTATTATTATTAAAATGTTTGAGAAACTAACACAAGGAATGTCGTATCTTCAAATGAAAGGGTTTTTTTCGGTTTTAGCGCAGCTTCGGCACTCAAAAACATTTGTTCTTGTGAGAGAGGCAAAAGTTGTTTCCAAACAAATCAACGGGGTTGGTCTTTTTCCTTTCAAGTATCAAAGGCGATTTTACGGTTGTGCGGCATCATTAAGATGTATTCTAAACTTTGGACAGAATGTAGATATGGTCCACAGATTTAAACGACCGGTTGATGACCACAATTATCCACAGTCGAAGCCTCATTAAGTGGTAGCAGAGATAACAGGATGGAGATCCTGGAGTGAAGGTGACCATCGTCACACCCCCTGACTGGATGGGGGTTCAACGAGGGGCGGGGTGGGCGTGGGGATAATTGGAAGGGACGAATTTTAGGTACCATGTTTGGGACACGACTATTAAGTCAACAAGCTGAATCAAAGTTTGAGATTCTTGGTCATCTGATATATCCTTCTTGTAGTTTATTCATAAACGGTAAATGTTGTGGTTGGTTAAACAGAAGGAATGGTGGATTTAGTGTGACTGATGCCAGTTTATTAATTAATTTATTACTCGAGATTTATTTATTTTTAGTTTTGAAATTGCGTTATAAGGAGGCTCTATTGATCAATCAACTTTGCTTCGTTTCACAAAGTATTGTTTTTGAAATTGCATTGTAAGGAGGCTCCATTGGTCAATCAACTTTGCTTCGTTTCACAAAGTATATCTTCAGCTTTGGGTGAACAGATTGAAGTCAGCGCTTTGGCTACTGTGGTTTTATTACCGGCTTCACTAATTAAATGATATAACTGCATTAAAATAAACGAAACCTCAGTTCAGACGGTTTATTTAATCCTTTTCTTCAAACAACGACTTTGAAGTTGAGTGTTTATAGCCACACTTTATCTACTGCGAGTTTCAAGTTAACTTCGTTCTTCAATATTTTAAATCGGAATGTTATGTATATATGGCAAATGTGTCTTCGGGCCAATGCTATTAGTGTCAGTTATTTAAACAATGACTGGGAGGTACTTCCGTCGCATCTCCGGTCGGTTCAATACGCGTCCTTGCTTCCACATGTTACTTATTTAGATGGTTCGATTTGTATCTTATAGGAGTGTTCCAGTGTTCGATCATCCCTTGAAACAACTTTTTACCCTCACATACACAATTCTAATCCAATTACATCTCCACTTATTTAAGTGTTTCTGTTTTGTCGTTATTAGTTCTCTGTCTCATAACCACGCCATAAAATTTAGTCGTAAAAATTATATATAGTGTAAATATACAAACTCGCGGAGTCTCGATATGTCTCGGCTGAGTGATTGTTATACAGAAACAAATGTGTCTTCAGGCGATTCATACACAAGAAATCGACAACCGGGATACACCAGAAAAAAGTTAACCGTCTCCTCTCGATCATAAGATGTCGGCAGACTTGAAAGGGAGTACCTGGCGAGCTCGAACTCTCTGCCTTCCGGGCTCATAACCGTCATAATCGCATACAGACATCTATATGGAGACGGTCGAGTTCGAGTCCGATTCCCCGGTGATAAAGTACGGCATCTGTGCGACATCGGTTTGACTGTATGAATTTACATCCAACAAAATATCAATTTTGTCCTCAATTATTTGCTTGTCAAAAGGTGTACATTTGTGTTAAGGGAGGGGGCTGCATAGTTCATGAAAGATTATATTTTTATAGGGTTCCGGGTGTATTCTTCCGGAAAATTTTGACATATAGACATGCAGAACGGTGCGCTCTCAGCCCATTTTGTAGTATTTTGAGGATTGGTTTGATGCTAACATGGCAAACACAATAAAGAGACTCGGGCGAGAGCACGTGCTTCAAGTGCCCCTCCCCCTTGATTTGTGCTGGCTACCTCCTTCAAGTTGTTAAACTTCCTTAATATACGTGCATGTTAATTTCACGGTCTGTATCTGTATGAATAAGGTCAAGCTTTTCAGTCTAGTAACATGTACATGATATCTATATGTATATTACCGGTGTATATATATTTACCAGGTATATAAGCCCTCTAGACCTTTTTAGCATCCGCGTATCACGGACCAGTGAGTTCTAACGTTTAAATATTACTCCCAAACTACTACAATGATGTGTCGTGTGTTTAGTTGAACTGCGGCGGCATACTGTGTTGTAATAATTAGGTAGCAAATAAGATTATTCCAATGCATTTTTGTGACAAAGAAATACTGCTTATAATATACTGCCGGGCAAAAGAAACGAGACCAAGATGTTGAGAGACTACTGAATAAATTCACAATTGCGTTGGATATGCAAAAGATATCCCTTCAAGATGAGGAAGTTTTATCAACGTTATGATGTCAATCAAATTACGCTTGTTGTAATCCTAGCATCCTTTTGATCAGCTATGACAGAAAGACGTAAATGAAACTGAGTGAAATCAGTTGGTATCGTTTCTTTTGCCCGGCAGTATAACAGACACGACCATCTGTAACATATACAACACATTTGTCTACTTTAGATATGTTTTTGATGATAGCAAATGAGAAAGATTTCAATATCACAAACCATATCAAGTACATATTTTGATATGTGTATTCATATGAGCCAACTTGTTACTTAAACGATTTTGTTAAAGATTTAGCACAGAAATATTTAGATTATTTATTCTGTGATTTACAAATAATACTCACATCACCAAATAATGCAATGAGAAGACCGTAAGATAGCCGTGAGCAAGAAGCGTCAATCTCGTAATCCGTCAAGGGTCAGGTCATCAGATGGATCCTGGTCAGCGCGGTGTCGTACCCCTGGACAAGGTACTTCACTCTTCTTGTCCCATCGGCATTCTACTGGCACTTCACTATGGTGAAAAACACCCGTAAGGGTTGAAATCGAATTCCCACGTATCCCTGTATTATTATTATTATTATTATTATTATTATTATTAAAGCAAAATTCGGCTGCTCTCTTTTCAGACTATGAAATAGATCACCACGGAATGATGGGAAAAATTGCAGGTAATTTATTAACTCTTTGGTCTCTTTTCTAACATATGACCTTTTGAACCTATGTGTTTTTATACTAAAAGTTATGGTGTTGGTTCGCTTTAAACTTTCACATCCTCAAATATCTTCCCAAGTTCAACTAATACATTTTTTCTCAAAGAATAATAGTACACTGACTTTCTATTATCAATACATTTCATAAAATTGTCACACTGGTTTATATGTACTGACGTCCAAAAGAAACTATACCATGACGTTCAGGGACGACTGACGAAAAACAAACAAATGTTGGCTATATTTAGAGATAGTTATTCCAGAGAGTATGGTTTAAGCACGATGCGAACAAAATGAAACCCCACGAACATTTTTGATGAACAGTGACACATAAAAAAACACAAAACACAGAAGTTGGTAAAGACTGTGATATGTGGTCTCTGTATAGTTTCTTTTGGACGCCAGTATATATTCCATTTCCTCTTCGTATCTGATGTTAAAAGCTTAAATCCATATAGGACCGTTCAGAACGTTTACCATCATACAACTATTAATGCACACTGTTACTATATATCCTGCACCAAGCAATTCTGCAATTCACGATGCACTCAATGTTTATACATGTACTTAGAGGCATTTTAAATCGCTAAAATTATATTGGTTTTTTTTTAGTTTGGTAAGTAACCCATTCAGTGGATGGTCAGAGGGATGCTGTCGATGATATCTGATGATACCTCGGTTGATATTTGCCCTGACCTAATCCCTTTACCCAGGGGGAGGGAGGGGGTCATGAGGTTAGATGTAAGAACAGACTTAGATCCCGCTTGGAACTCAGTCATGCATGGTTGTCACAAAGATAAACATCAGTTTGGCACGAGTTGCCGATAATTCACTTTACATATATTGTGTTGGTAATATATATATGGAAATCAGTGATGCATATTTCACCTAATAGTTTATTGGAAGACTGAAAATTTTAATGTTATGTGTCGGTATGATCTCTGCTTATAATCAAGTACTAAGATTTAAGTGTAGGACAGCGGATAGGTTGATGACAGTAGTTCTTTATGAGTGGGTTCGGATCCCGCTTGGACAGTTTACGATCGTTAAGCTCGTTTTTGATGCCGTTATTAAGGTAATATTGTTTGTTGAAAATCACATTGAATTCAATAATTTAATTTGATATTCACTACTAGGAAGGATTTGCCATTAGAATGTGATTTGTATGTATAATATAGAGTTGTAATGACTTAGGGCTTTAAGTCGAAAATAGATTTGAGCATGCAATGAGAAATGCTGCTTACACTTCTTAGTTCGGTATATGTCTCGCATTAAGAATAACATCTGCCTTTGCTTTGGACACTCAATCACGATGTGCTTAAGCAACTACATTGTACAGTTGGATACTTTTGCCAAAACGACTTATGGAACGATAAATATACGTCAAATTATGAACATACACAAAAAATGTTGCATTTTCGTCGATTTTACTGCCTCTTGAATAGCCTCATTTATTTTGGGACCCCCATGCCATAAAATAGAAAAAAATGCATTTCGAATTTTCGACAGAATCTTGAAATTATTTGTAAACCTTCGGACACGGTACACTTGCAAATAAATGCATTAGGCTCATATTCAGAAAGCATTCAGAAATCGACGGAACATTCTTCGGTGAACCCTCAGAGAAAGGCTCAGAATGAAGCTGGCTATTTGAGGTAAACAATATACCCGTCTGCATCTGCCGGGACTAAGGTAATACGGCGTTATTTAATTAGGCATGCACTTTTGCAATGTATGATTTGCAGTTTATGTTATTTATTTTACACAGATAGCATAAGACCTATCCACCTTTAAATTATCGAACACTGCTGGCAAAGTTGAAATACAATTAACTATTAACTAAGTGATGCACACAAATCGAAATTCTATTCCCTGACGTTACACAACACAATGAGCTAACAGTAAATGGTGATCTATGAATTCAGAAAGATATCTGGAAACCATATATTTTTGTTTGTTTATAAGAATAAATAAGAAAATATGTTCTGAAAGATAAACTATTTTTTTCTGTACGACATTTTAAATATTATTATTGATGTCCAACATACAAACAGCACCGTGTGGTAACCATATAGACATAATGTGTAGACCAGGTATATGAATAGGTAACATTCCCTGAGTTACTAGTTTACAACCTACAATACATGTAGTAAGTATGTGTTATATATAAGAAGCAGGATATGGGACAAGCATACAAAACAATCGATTCTTTATAAACCGCACACATAAACATTTTAACTCAGTTTGCAGTTTATAAATGCATCGTCATCACCTAATTTTGATAAGTAATATGTTTTGGTTTTCAAGTACATTGTATATGAAACCTTTAATGTTGCAAACATCGAATATATATTTTACATTCTTAAAAAAATATTTTTTTCATTTTCTTTGCAATTAAATTACAGGCGAACATACTTTAGAGAAAAAAGGGTATATACAATAAACATTGTTTCTTGTCATTTTAGACCAATGGAATAGTATACAATTTGCAGATGTAATCTGTCTGGCATTGTTATCAGAACGTATCCTAGACATGGATTAACGCAAGACTCCAGTACTCAATGACTGAGTCCCTTGCATAAAACATGTTGCGTAATAAATATAGACGTGCAGTAATGAGTCCGGCACCGTGTGAAAATTGGTTCTTTAAAATATCTGGAATAGATAAACTTAATAAGAACTCTACCAATCTTTTACTTACTCTCAGATTCGCACAAATGAACGTGTTGTTGTTTATATATCTTCATTTCTTCAATTAAAATTGTACGTTGTCATGCATTATTTATGATTAGTTACAATAAACATTTTATTGACATACAAGTTAATTCATTTTGTTTTTATCTATATTTTGTGATTAATATGTATTGGAAAACAAATGCTAAAATGCATCAAGTATGTTTTCCATTGTTCTCAAAAAACAGCACCATGTGAGGATCCATCGTATCTCTGGAGAAAGAACACTAAGATTATATTTAAAACCATCAGTAATTGTTAGAGCAAACTTGGGTTTTCACATCTCCATACATTCATAGAATAATGTTTATTTGAGGAATTTGTTTCCAATGATTCCAAAATAAATTCATCCATGCATTTATCACTACTATGCAACAGCAAAAGTACGTATTCATACCTTGATTCTTTCACAAAATAACTTTTAAAGAATCTGTTTAAAGTGATTCCAAAATTCATTCATTCATTCGTTTATTAATTAATTTATTTACTTATTATTATTATTTATTTTTACTGTTAATGCCACTACTATTACCATGTTCAGAAAAAGTGGATCTTCATATCTTGCAATTGATACTTGCACAAACAAAAATGTATTTCAAGTTCCTTTTCAAGGATTATCATTCATTCATTTTTACTACATCCACCACTTTTATGCTACAACAGTAAAATTGGATTTTCATACATCAATACTGTCACAAAAAAGTGTATTTTAAGTTTTGTCAAGCGATTCATTCATTCTTTCATGCATGCATTATTCATTTCTACTTCCTCTACAACTACTGATACAACAGCAAAAGTCGGTTTTCATACCTCGATACTGTCACATTATGTTTCTAGTGATTCGAGAATTTATTCATTCTCATTCAGTCAACTACAAAAACAAAACAGAAGACAGAACTTCGAATGAATAGCTTTTTAGTCATTAGAGCCGTTGTAAACTCGAGTAACGTACAACGATGTATGTTGTAGCCAAATGGCATCAGAAGCTGTTTGTATGTGGGTGGCTTTTTTAATGGGTAGTTTATTGCCGCGCATATTAGCTTCTGCTGTTGTGGGTTGGTCTTTTTGATAACTTACCATTAAACTACTTATATATCTCAATATTTTGCCGACGTGAACCAAATTATTGGTAATAAAATGTTCCGCGATAATTGTGCAATTTTCTTGGGCCTAGATGTTTTCTATAAGTGTTCCATGTTTGGGTGGCATGCAAAACATTTTGTATGAAAAATGTCTTCAAGAATTTACGTTTTGTCTCTCAAGCACGCTGAATTCACATTTAATTTCGGGGATTCTTTGAAACTTTTAATGGTATGCGGCTTAACAAGCAAAATGATTCGCGTTTGAAGAAACCGACTTCAGGCGTAAATTTTGCATGCAAATGTTTCTGTTAGAAACAGACAGGCATATGCCTCTTACGAAAGTTCAATTTCAGTGTGTTTGTTCCAGCGGATTCCAACTAGTCGATACAGTTACATGCTGTTCAAAAAATCAATATAGGCCTATATGGACAAATTATACACTAATGAATATATACTACTCCAACGAAGTTAAGGGTCAAACTTGACATATAATTGGTTTTGCTGCTTGTCGGAACAAGTAAACTGAATATATTTTTGGAAAGGATGTTGTCATGCAACATTGTTGCAACTGACAATTAACCAATTACCAACCTTAAAGGCCAAGTGAAAATGTAATGCTGATATTTATTGAACTTTAGAAAACTTTGCTTCATGTGAAATGTTTCTAAAAATCTTAAATGCATGATGTATCTGCACATGCAGCATATGTACGTGTTGTTCATGATGGACACTTCAAACATGCTCACACTGAGGTGTGACATGTGTACCAACATGTTACCATGTGGTTTTCGGATACACTGATTCTTGGTAATACACTTTGTTTGATACTTAAGTTCTTGTAGTAGTATATATGAGATGATATACATGTATTAATAAAAGTATATTTACTTAAATTTGCTCTTTTGAAAACGTCTTTCATGTCAATCTGTCATAGAGCTTTACATTCATCTCACGCTTAAAGAAGTGTATAATTAGTGTACAATCTCTGTTGACGATAACAAAACAAAGTGAAGTTTAACAAGGCTATATTCTGATGCCCTGGTTATTTAGCCTGAGGGTTAGAGGACAACTCTTAAAACAGTCTGTGTCGACACCTTGCACACAGTCATATTAGGACTCCTGGGCTAAGTAATATGTACAACTTATTTTCCGCATGGATAACTACCAACGCTGTTTTCACTTTAAATAGAAAGGGACACAGAACTACAGTCTCTCACAACCTAGAATATATTATACTAGACAAGTCGATACCTTTGGATAATTGGCATTATATTTTGTACAGCAAGTAATGATTTTCTTATTACAGAGCGAGGACATGACTCTTGCCGATTTGTCATTTAATCTAAATTAATAGCAAAGGTTAGAAGCCATAGATTAGCAAAAATATTGAGTACGAAGATGAAAACAGAGTAAGCTTAATCTGTTTAGAATTTTACAATTTCTTTAATTTTGTCACTAAAAATATCTTTATAGTGTGGAGATATAATAGAATACGAACACATCATCTTGTATTGAACTTTTAAACAAGCTCTGCCAGAAATAAACACAACGATCACGACCTTTACTAATAATGTTCAAGCTGTCGCCAATCTCGCCATCGAGTCTGTCATTGTTTAGTTATCTGAATTTTGTTCACACTCAAACGCCGATCAGCCGGAAAAATATCGACAAAAACCAGGATTTAGGTGGACAGCCAGAGGATGCGATTGTCCTACAGATTACAAATTGTTTGAAGTTTTCGATTGTCAGAAAGTCTCCGCCTTTAAAAGATTAGACAAATCAAGTTATCTGTCCGGAGAATCGGAGAGTGATTCAGTTGGTTTCTTCCCTAAAGCTATGCGATTTAGGTTTAGTGCCCGTCTTCCTTTAGTTATATTTTTCAAGAGTTTTTAAAAGTTATTGTGGTAACTGTTAACTGTTGATGATAGTTGGATGATTAATTGTTTCACTACATTTATGCATCTTCGGTCATTCTGACAGATTTTAATATGATGGATTAAAATGTCGTATGAAGAATGCCAGAACCCTTTTGAAATCCTGAAAAGTTATTCATAGTAAAAACAAGAGGACAAGATAGATTTTTAGTATTGGGTGACCTGTCTCAAAGCAGGCGTTGCTCTAAATACGATGTACCTCTCATTAATTACCCTCGCTGCCTTAAAATTTTTAAAAAAACCCCATTGAAGTGCTATTATTAACTTGTATGGTTAGTGTTTGAAAACTGAGATTGTAAATACATTTACTTGGGGAAGGAAACTTTGTTTCCGCTTCAAATTGTACCTGTAAAACTTCTAATCAGCTGTTTCGCGTTATTCAGAAACATGTAATGTTTGCAATTCATTTCACGTTGCTGCATTACAAGAATAGTATTGAGAGATACAATGGGATTACTTTGTTCATATTCAGTAAACCATTGAAATAGTTGTAATAGGAAATTGCCACAGCGCGACAGTTAATGAGTGGAGGTTCATTCCATATAACAGATGACTCTAACTGTTAATGTTACCATTGGACAGCATATATAATTATGTTTATTAAGTATCTTGAGCAGCAGGTCTCGTTTGACAAAGAACACATTTGTGACCATCAATTATGTTTTGGGGTTCAATACAAGAATGATAAACAATAACACACATACCAAGCACAATACTAAACGGGCGCGCTTATATTAAGGGCCGAATCCAGGATTTGCGTAAAGGGGGGGGGCGCAACATAGTTGATGAAAGATAAATATAATTAGGTTTATTAAGTGTTTTGAGCAGCAGGTCTCGTTTGACAAAGAACACATGTTTGAGTTATACTAAATACTAAATGGGCGCGCGAATATTACGCTCCCAGGGCCGGATCCAGGATTTGCGTTAAGGGAGGGGACGCAACATAGTTGATGCAAATATAATTTTTTCTAGGGATGTCTTAGGCATGTTCCCCTTGAAAATTTTGAAAACTTAACATGCAAAATTGTGCATTCTCGACAATTTCGCGAGTGTTTGTAATAGTTTGTGTTGGTTTGCAGCTAACATAACCTACAACATTTAAAGGGCGAGCTAAAGGGGGCACGTGGTCCCGGTGCCCCCCCCCCCCCCCCGACCCGCCCTGCGCTCCAATCATACATCTTAGACGATCAGCTAGGTCTATTGTTACAACAGGTTTTCCATCGAGTTGGCCAAGGCCCACTGATGGGCCATGGCATGTTTTTCCAGGTGGGCCACAGTGATTTGGGGTTTTCCTCTCATGGCATGCGTCTGTCCACCACACTATTTTCGATAAAAAGCTAGCTAATATGATCCCCATTGGGCCATGCATGTCATACGGAATGTCAGATTGGCCACGTAGCGAAAAGGTTTGGGAACCACTGATCTAATAAGCCCAGAAAATATTCAATTCACATTCTAAATTCCAATATTCTAAAACTTTGTATTTTGTTGGTATATCTTAGACTTTACTCCTGTGACCAATTCTAAATTCAGTACGACAGACTGCCGTTTGAGATAACAATCCGACTTCTGAAAACACTTATCACTCGCTTTCAGCAGTTTAAACTCACTGATAGTCTTGATTCCCTTTTAACTTCCAGTTTTAAACTTCGAATTGTAACCTATTGCCCTGATGGGAACCCACCTATACTGATTTAGTGTTAATTTGGGTTTAAATTGTTAAAAATACGCGAAATACAGAGAAATGTTGAAGGCAAGCATATCATTGCCTTGATGACGTATGTTGGATCTGGCTACGTTTATCAAAGCATTAACGCGATATATAGAAAATGCCGGTATTGTATTACTGGATTTTACTGCCCGTCTCGGGTGGGATGTGTTTATGGGCAGACTCTTCGCCGAGCGAGAAAAGATAAGGTTTTAATGTGCGACCACCCCGGTAGCATCTCGTCGACTAGCTTCACAAGCAAATTAACTTATAGATTTATAGACGGTCATGTTTAGAGGATAATCATGAATGCTGTTTGGTTGAAGACGAAATAAGAATGTACTCTTCCTATGCTTATAAACACGTAACAATGGTGTGTATATATGAATGATTCGGGTGTTTAGTTCCCTATTCGTTGGTCTTCACTTATCTTCTTCTACTACTCACATAAAGTAACGGATTTCTTTTAATAATGTAGCAAAGATCTTGACGAATGGCATGATATCCGGGTTAGTTAAAGATTACGAAAGAGAGTTTAAAGTTCAACAATCAGTAATGATTTGGTGCAGGGCTGAATCACAGAAATTACATGACGTTAATATGGAGGTGTACATCTCGGGCGTCAGTTGTCTTTTTAGGGACCCGGCGCAATGCTTATTGCAGTGCCGCGCCACTTTCTAGTAGCGGCAAGTGGTTTTGATTACGGAGGAGGTGGTTAAAATTCAACAACCAGTAATTATTTGGTCGAGGGCTGAATCACAGAAATCAAATGACGTTAACATCGAGGTGTACATCTCGGGCGTCAGTTGTCTTTTTAGAGACCTGGCGCCATTCATATTACAATGTTCTTGTAATGTCTTGTGGTGCCTCTCATCGCTCTAGAACCTTTCGCTTGTTTTTGTATATTAATTCGATTTGCTTAATCTGCAATCTGTAATTTGGTAATCAAGGGCCGGATCCAGGATTTGCGTAAAGGGGGGGGGGCACAACACAGTTGATATAAAAATATCATTTTCTAGGGGTGTCCGGCATGCTCCCACGGAAAATTTTGAAAAATTAACATGCAAAATGGGGCATTTTCAGCATAGTTCGCAAGGTTTCGTAATATTTTAAGGGTTGGTTTGCAGCCAACATAGCCAAAAAAATTAAAGGGTGAGCTAAAGGAGGGGCACGTGCTCCCTGTGCGCCCCCCGGATCCTGGCCTGAGGGAGCATGTAATTGCAGTAAGTAATATCTATTGAACTAAATATTTATTATTTTATGATCACATATTTCTAAGTGACTGTGTGCCCCTCCAGTTTTTCAA
Organism: Diodora aspera; assembly: GCA_031471655.1. Lineage (NCBI taxonomy): Eukaryota > Metazoa > Mollusca > Gastropoda > Lepetellida > Fissurellidae > Diodora > Diodora aspera. Next base: position 13,631 of record JAUELE010033292.1, read on the forward strand.
GGCTTGCTACGGCTCTCGCTATAGAATGTAAACTGTTCTCTTCTTGTTTGTTTTGTGTTGTTTGCTTTGTGGTGTATTTTTGTTTGCTGTTAAAGTATCGGTTAAGATATATCAGTGCCAAATGTAACGATGCTACATTACTCATTTACAAACAGGTGACTGTTACAGACCTGTATTAAGTGTTGACATGGCAGACAGGAGACGGACCAGCACGTATATCAACGCCGTGTTTCTTCCAGTATGTATTGACTTTCAAAACTCGCAACCTTGGAACTAGTATATACATTCTAGCACTGCATTAAATATATACTATGTATGTTACTGCTGCTACTTCGATTACTACTACCGAAGACGATGTGTTACATGAACATTTTTATCAACAAGTGTTGTCTGTATGTTCCCCTCTTTTTAGAGAGATGATGAGTCCCACTTTACTTGTACATGTATAGTGAGGAGAGCGGTTTATATTTAACATGGGAGACGATTAAGACAGTCAGGGGGAACCTTACCCCCCCCCCCCCCCTAAATCTGAGAAAATCTTAGGCTTATGAAATCAGCGCCTTTATCCCCCCCCCCCCCCATTGGCGATTACAGCCCCCTCACTCGGTCGGAGGATTCCCATGATTTGCAATAGCTTCGCCCCAACAAATGACATGGGCCTTCAATACATAAAACACAGGCTGTACAAAGCCTGCAATATCATTAATTTGTGCCTAACTCGAGAAAATACTTTAGTGAAGAATATGCCACTGATGTAAATGGTCTATTAATTCGGCAATAAATATTAAAGGGTCATCGATCAAGTAGAAGATACATTCAGACCCAGACACCGCTGCAGACAACAGTGTTTGACTTTTGGAGGCTTGTTGAAGAATACCATGTGCGGAAAATCATAATGCTGGACTCCTACATGCATTCGGAATCCGTGAGTTTCTTCTGGTCATCTCTCTGTTGTAGGGTAGCTTGCTTGTGCACAATGTTTATTCATTCCCGTCACTACAATTGTACGCTTTGCTGTTACTCCGTTTTGTATTAATCCGGCTTGTTTGAAAATAATTTATCAACCTGGTTATCTCAGAAATTTACTTGATGTACTGTTGATTTAGGGCCAGTTTATTGAATGGTCTCGTAGTGTAACATGTGGTAAATGGGGGTACGATTACAGTAGGATTGTAACACATATTTTACCTTGTTAATTGTTTGAAAAAAGGGAGAGGAGTAGTAGTGGTAGTGTGTAAAAGAATTACGTTGTATTAACACCTGAGTGTCCAAGGCGCCACACAATAACCAAGAGCTTGATCTGGCAAATGGGTGATCACTGACCACTGAGCCTATGAAACAACATCTCAGAATGAGAGAGGTTTTATTTGACCTCTGTGTTATCATATATAAAATCTCTGAACCCCTTTCTACAAAGCAATCGCAGCTCTAAGTTGATTGTTAATCCTTAAGATCGAAATTTGAACATTGATATGATATAGTGAAATATTGATCTTAAGGACTTACGATCAACTTACAGCTATCATCGCTTCGTTGATCGGGGGCCCAGGATAATAGGAGTCAACATTCTTAACAGCTAAACCTAAAATATTTACGCTGATCATAGTAAAGACTCCGAAGACGAATTTATTTTCTGCTAGGATGCGGCAGTGTACTGGCCAGACATTCACTCTCCATTGGATCTGGACGGCTTCACTGTCGTGTGTTCTTCAGTCTATCAAAGCAATGAAGTGAAAGTCAGGACGATGGTCCTCAAACAGGTTTGTCGTCACGAACATCTTGACAAACGTAGTTTTAAACCTATTTAAAAACTGCTGACTTGTGTTGCACACGTGTTTTGCCCGTGTTTGCTTTTGTTTTATGACTAAACAGCAAAAAGTAGGTACGTTGAAATTTTAGCAATACCTTATAGTTATCCACACAATTTAACCGATAAAAGTACCAGTGTAGAAAAGTGTACATTTTTTACATGAATAAAATAGCACGTGTATGAAACAAATATTGCCGTCGTGATCAAGAGCACTATATTGTTCAAACTCTAGTACAGTGTGCTGTTTGACCTTTTAAAGTCTAATGTATGTTTACTTCATTTGTCCGATAAATAATACCCATCTTGTTTTTGTAGGGAAAGTCTTCACGAACAGTAATGCAGTACAGCTCTAAACTCTGGCCTGACGATGGTTTACAGTCAGTAACATCATTACTGCACATGTTAGATGTGTCAGAAATAAACCGAGAAGAAAATGACAAGCCTGTCATTGTACATTGCAGGCGAGTGGATAATAAGGCATTAGATAGTTGTTTAAGATCAAAATCACTGATACACTTTTCAGAAATGTTATCTTGGTAGGATTGTCGAAAGCGGAACATGTTTATCAAGTAGTATGGACGAGAATTTAATAAATCTATTGTTTTCTTGACAATATATCATAAATTGCAGAACACAACATGGAGATTAATAGCATATAATAATTATGAGATTTTCACTCATTCATTAAAAGTCATGTACACTAAGATACACTAAGATATTGGGATATTTTTTTCCAGACGTATATTTCCTTCAATCAGTGAACTATTGTTCACATTTTATCCGTCTCATGGACTACCAGTGAAGGTTGTCTGTCTGTACTTTAATGTTATAATTCCTCTCAAAAGTCGAATGTCTAACGTATACAAGTTCATGTGGAGGCCGCTTGGGATACCTATTTGGGGCTTAAAACCGTCTTTAAGTTTCACAGTTTGGAATAATTCAGACCGTTGGCCCAGGAATTTATTCAAATATGACCTTTTGTAATACAATTACCTAATATTGTGCTCAACTTTACATTTTACAGATCCGGTGCCGACAGAAGCGGTCTGTTTTGCTGTGTAGCTGCCGTTCTGGAGAGAGTCAGTGTTGATAACACGGTTACTATTCCAGTCACAGTTGGGAACTTTAAAGCCATCAGACCACAGAATATTCCAACGTTTGTAAGTTGTCTCATATCTAACGCGCAAGAGTGGGGTTTAAAAGTTCTACATAATAGGCAAATTCTGAATGTCTGATTATTTTATTTAAAATATTTCCAACAAACATGTATATTATATTAAATATCATAAACATTGAACTCGACTCAAGCTAATTAAAGTGAGGCAATGTATTCCTTTAACCGGTGATACCAGGCCTGTGGGAACAAGGGACTGGGAGCAGTGCTTAGCAGTGCTTAAATGTAAATTTAAAGTTTAATCCCAACATCTCAATGAAACAATCTGCTCTCTCTCTCTCTCTCTCTCTCTCTGTCTGTCTGTCTGTCTGTCTGTCTGTCTGTCTGTCTCTGTCTCTGTCTCTCTCTCCCTCTCTCCACCAGCTTGTCATGTTCAGAGATCAGCCCCCCAACACATACTTTGAATTTCTAGGCGCTGAATGTTAACTATTTTGATGAATATAAACACTAAAGGCAACAATTATCTGCAGTAATAATGCCATCGGAAGTGGAAGCAATCATAATATGCTAGGTGATTTCCTATGCTTCCGTACGTTGAAAAGTCCATATTTGGCAGACCGCAAGTGAGAAGCAACCTACAGTTTTGAAAACATTTTGGTTTCATTTTATTCAATTATGTGTGAATTCTAACGTCCTTACAATTTTTACAGAAATGTAACAGCTTTTATTTCACATACAGGAACAGTACAAACTCTGCTACAGTGCAGTTCTAGAAGAACTCTCGTCGGGTTCCGTCTATTCCAACACTGACCTCAAGAACCAGATGGTGCCAGCAACGGATGAAAGTGTTTACTGTAATGTACAGGGTGCACAAGAAGCAATTTACCACAATCAGTAACACGCTACCATGCTTCCCCTGTGAATGCGTCAATAAAAGCCCATGATGCATATGTTCTTGAATGTGGCTAAATATATTCTAGATCCATTAAGGACAACCAACAACGTTAAGCAACTATGTAAGAATAAAATCACACAGTGCAACAAACATTACCGTGTCTCCGAAAATCACGAATTCATGCTAGCATAGTAGTTATATCGCCTTGTAGCTTTAATATTCCCCAGTCCGAAATTAAACACTATTACATGTATATTAAATCACTAGCATGAATTAACAATAAGAAGTGGTTGATATATTTATATTGTTTCTCGGATAAATGAGTATATATCGATGCTGAGAATAAAGGTGTCGGATCAGCGTCACTGGTGAAGTTTAGTACGAGTTTGAACTTAAGTCCAGACCCGGAGATACTTTTTGAACATGCAGGATCTGTCATACGATCCCGCATGTTCAAAACGTTATCGAGGATTTAAGGTCAGAACGTCGGATTATACTGCAGACCTGATTGTCTGTAGGATACGACGTGCAAGGATAACTAACTGCGTGTTGGATGTTTTATTTAACCCTGTGTCCCTGTCAAGAAAGCAGGCTTCAACATTTTTTGCTATGTTTCAGCATGATATCAAAACTGCATGTCAATGCTATTTAAATATGGTGCAAATTTCAAATTCTCAAAGTAAATATTCCTTGCCAAGCGAATAAATACATTTCTGTGGTATGATTTATCTTCTTCGCTCCTTTGTTTGGTGAATATAACATCTTTTCTTTTAAAAATGCTTACTTTCCGCGGTTCTGCATATTGTTCGGTATCTAACAGTTTATTAAACTTCAAACATCGCGTGACATACGCTTGACAAAGTTACAAAGAAGAATCCAAATTTAACCGAATAATTAATGTACATATATTTCATCTATTAAACTTCAGACATCGTGTGAAATACGATTGACAAAGTTACAATGAAGAATTCAAATTTAACCGAATAATTAATGTACATATATTACATCTATCAATCCTGTTGGGTTTTTTTTCCCAAGAATGCTGTGTGCCTATGTCGTTTCCGTTTAAAGTTTTGTTTTGGTTCGTGTTATATATTAATTTGAAAGTTAAAGTTTCGGATTGGAGAGGAGGGGTTTTATACGCATCTGTCAAAATGGTATGTTGATATCACAGATTTGTCTTCCACATTACGTGCTTAGATGAAAATAAGTGGTATGTATTGTAGCTTATAGAGAAATCGTATGTACGTTAAATAATGTAATGCTGCTGATAAATGATTACACCACGCTTGTGCTTGTTGTTCGAATGTATTTGTATTATTGGAATACTAATGAATGCATGACTTTTAAATTCTGTTTTTATTTTTAAAATAAAGATATTTTATCTTTCGAAAACATTGACCTTATTGTTGTTTCTACAGATCGGTTAATGATGGTCAGGTTTGTAGTGTGGATGCTGTCTCACAAAATGATTGTGTTTGTATCTGCCGTGATGATAATGATGATGATAGAGCTTATGAAAACATTTTGAACCACATAACGACCGTTGATCATTGGTGTGACCGACTACGAGCTCTCGCCATCGGTTCCACGTTGTCTGCACGTGCAAAACCTTGCTCCAGAAACACATATTTTACAGTTCCTAGAAAGACAATCATTGAAGACGCAGTATCAACAGTACAATGGGTTAGAGCCAGAACCACTTCTCTCGCTCAGAGGTGTTTCCGAGAAAACGCTGTTTAAAGTTTCTGTTGCTGTTGCAAATTAACTGTAGGTATATTAAATCAACTTCATATGAAAGATGCTTTAATTTAATATGCTAGTACCTACAGTTGATTTGTAACAGCAACAGAAACTTTAAACATCGTGTTCTCGGAAACATCTCAGAGCGAGATAAGTGGTTCGTGAATAACGAAAATGGGATTAACTCAGTGGTGCACCTAAGGTGAGGTAGGTGGGACATGTGGTTGTCCCTTGACGGGGGAGGTGCTCCACAGTTTGACATCAGACAGAATTATCATTGTAGCTACACTGCACCCAAGGCCTGAGCCACGGGATAGCCCTGGTTTGGACACGGGCGCAATATCAGTGCTTGTTCTTGACAGAGGTGTTCTTTACCGTCGATACACCACCGCATGGGTGTACTGGATGATCATGAAATCACAGGATTCTGCGGAGCCTGCGTATCATTATCCACTCAGCAATTAAATTCACGTTACTTCGTACACAGTAAATATTAGAGGCGCAGGATGGCGCAGTGGTTAGCGCGTCGGCCCAGCAATCTGCCAGCTTTGGTGGTTGTGGTACCAGTCCCACCGGGGCACCTTACTGTCAGTCCGGATAGACAGGAACCCCGACATCGACGGGATGTTGGCGAAACCCTGGTGATGTGGCTGAAAGATTGCCGTAAACCACAAAATCACTCAACCAGGTAATATTTCCCATCTGCAGTATATCTGTGAATGTATTTAAATATTCCGCATACAAGTTTACTAAAGGTAACCGTACAAAGACTAAAACTACAATAAAAATGTAGACGGGATAAAATCATATCGCTGTCTCCAACAAAGGCATGCAAAACAGAAGGTATGCATGATGCTAAACATTCTTAGTTGATAAGTGTTTATTATGATACAAACAAGCATTACGCGTGATTGATCTACAGAAAAAAACCGAGTTAACTACCCATTCAAGACACTTGCAATGCTTAACGACACGTAAACACCTATAAATTCACTCTATGAAGACCTATTATTCAATTTATAATAGAGTTATCTCCTTCCAGATGTTTTATGCAGGATTTGGTGTCAGGTGGACAGGCAAAATAGTCATTTTTATTTACACACTAACCTCATTGACTGGACGAGTAATTCATTTTACATATCCCCCTATACAACTAAGGAAACTGGTGGTTCATCTCATGAACACTTCACCATGAACACTTTCTCATAAACACCGCTAAAGAACTATAGTGCTAAGGCAGCTAAAATCTGAAACACACTTCTATTCAATAATGCTTGTTTATTGTAATTGATGAATAGTTCTTAGACACAAACCCACGCTCAAGAAATTCACTTTCAGCTTTATTAGAATCAAGACTGTCCTTTCTTGGTTTCTTTTCGGCTTCATTTGATTCCTCTTGGAATTCTTGACGGCCAGGCTCCTGTGACCAGTCTGCTCCATGACGATTTGTTCCCCCATGCCTGCATTGAACAGTCTAGTTGTTGTGGATGCTCTCAGAGAGTGATTCGTAAAATACCCTTTAATTCCTGCATCTTTCAGTTTTCTAACCACAACATCAAGTTTGTTACGTCCGATCCCTTGTTTTGAATACCACTGTTGCCCTTTTGGGTTTATCAAAGGCTGAACATCAAAGACATCGGGATCCTTTTCTTTGTGAAGGTGACTGCAATATAGTTCAAACAGCTGCACAGGACATCTGTCTGGGTTGACATTCTGGTAGGCTCGAGCACTGCGAGGTTGTATTTTACGGTGCTTCAAACCGCCTCTATACGTTTTAGAAACAGTCTCTGCATACTGTAAATACTTTTTACCATCACTGTCCGTTTTCACCTGAAAATATCTGAAACTCAGTCGGTGATAGTCCTTCCACACTCTTAGTCCAAAATGCATCCCTACAATCCAGAATACTGTGTCGATAAGGACCTCAGGAGTTGATGACCCTAACAGTTCTTGGCTCCACAGAAAAGCTTCATTTTCTTTGCTGTGTACCTCTGCCTGGCGTCTCTGGATGCCGATTCCTCGTTTACACTTGTATCAATCGTCTGTTTCAATCGTGAAAAAACAGGATCACAGAAAAAAATCCAAGTCTCGACCATGGTATCTCAAATGTCGTTGTATCCCACACAATATTGATAACACGCTTTCACCTGGATAATCAGAGCAATTTTACTTTCTGAGCGCTATTGCAAAGATGCACAAAACAGTTGACAGTTCGGGGTTCGACATCTCGTGTATATAACGCTGACTGTCCTCGAGAATCGTGTACGCTTCACTGCATTCAGTATTTGCATTATTGGCGTCGGATAAGAATTCCAGTATCCACTTGGACAAAAACGTTTACGGACCACTTGTTCTTCCTTAATGCATTAGGGGGTGCATATGGTCTTCTATGATCTGCAATCATTGTATCATATACTTGGTTGAACCTCCTATGCGGTCCTGAAAAAAAGAATATTTCACTTTCATTTGTGTACGTCATGCTCAACAACTATCAAGATAGAAAACTAAACATCGACATTCCGTTATACTTTCTGAATTTATATATCACGTGCAAAATAACAGATGTGAAAGAATATAATTGATTTGAAGAGATTTATATTTATCAAAGCATTTGCAGTAGCATTCACGACATTACTATATCAGAACACAGCACGTTTTACATTTAAACCAGCTGTGTTAAGATTTTGAAGATGTTATTTACCTACAAATAATGGTTAGAACGTCATTCCAGTTTTGTATTGAACAAGAAGATGACAAAGAGGCAAAGAAACAACGAACTCGAAAAACGACTTGTCTCTTTGCTTCTGTGACATCTTAAGAGTAATTAATAAAACAAACAGTAGAATGACATTCCATATTTATTACGTAATCCCTTCGCGGTAATTATAACCAAGGCAGTGTTATACGTTATACCTAGCCTTGATCTAGCGAATGTGCTGTCGATGGGACAAAGGTGTCAGGACTTGAACATCTAAAATAAATGCTTGAACTTTGAAATTAAAAAGTTACTGACATGCTGTCGCAACTACGACGTTTTCATTGGCGTAGTAGAAGTAGCTATATTATATGTCCGCTACTCGCTGTTCTGAAGAAAAATGCGACACCAGTGGAATACGGAAAATTTATATTGCATCCGCATTGGTTGTCGTAATGAATGGGTGTGTAATAAAAACGTTAACCGGTTTCTTATTACCTGTGATGTCATCAGCAGTTGTGTCCTCAACATTATCCTCGCTTCAGGCGTCACCTGCCGGAAACAATATCAAAATTGGAAAGAAAAGTCTGAATATTCCTACATATTAACATGCTGTAACAGAATCCCATACAGGTTGTTTAATGAAAACAAGAGAAGATACCGAAACAAGTTGGAAAGTCAGCAGAGTATATCAATACAACACTGCTTAAGAGTAACCTTTAACATTTCACTTGGGGTTATGAATGAAAGTTAAAGTATCCAACAAATCGTTGGAGAAATCGGCCTAAAGTATTTATGGATAGCATGCAACATGTTTCTGGCTCGGGATATACAAAATATGCAACGTATACCTACCGATCAAGAAAATTACATGGAAAAGATGTGAAATAGTTTCTTGCAATTTATTATTTTTTTCTTACCTGGTTTATGTAACGCACTGTGTGCTCCTACTTCACATGGTCCGTGGCGCTCGCCCATACTGGAAACATCGACTGGATTTTCTATGACGTTCAGCTGCGTGTCTGAAAAATTCATGTGTCTTGTCGAACTTGTATCCTGGAGAGCCGCTGGTAAACGCCTCTGTCACCTACTTAATAGACAATCAACAGAAATCTTGCATGTTCTGGCAGTGTCATTTGCTGTCTGCCAGTGTTATCGAAGCCGTCTTAATTTGATCGCAACATTTTTAGATGATATTTGCGACATTCGATAACGTATGTCGCTTTGGCGAGATCAACTACCGTTTTTTGCAAGACATCTGACAACCCTTTGGTTTACTGAAGAAGCCAGCAAAATGTGACCAGCATTGCAATGAAAGCCAAACCCAGCTGGTAGAGCAGTCCTCTTGCCTCAATTGCTCTGTTGTGATTGTCTTCATTCGATACAAGGGTCAACACCTGGATGATGGCTGACAGACGATCTCGTACATTTTAATAAGAGATGTATCAGCATGCCCAGCACGTAATGCTCAGTTGTTGAAATTCACGTGGAACATCTTTTTGATACAGCTGTCCATGTGTAACCTGTATCGGGAATAACAGCAAACGAAACAAAAATCACTGTCTGCAGGAGACTTAATATTCCAACCATGGATAGTCTTGAAACTTCTTCTACTTTTGTCATCCCTATGATATGTCTTTAATTTTAGCTGCTGTGAACCGTCCCTTGGATAGCAGGATATGTCTGTGGAAACTTTTCACATTTATTTGCAGATAAATATTTTTGTACAAAGGTGGTCAAATAATATTTATTGTTATACTTAAGTATTAACATTCCAACACCAAACTCATTATTGCCAGATAAAAGCAGAACATGTCCACAGCGAACAGACTTCAAATTCATTAAACTTGTGTTCTTATACTGAAACTATTCAAACTATGGCACCCCAACAATTAGTCAGTGGCCAGAGCAGGGACACATAGTCAAGCAAGACAAATTGTCATATACACATATCACAGAAAGATATCCTTCGGAACATCATTCCAACGCTTGTCTAAGTAACTGACAGCTGTAAATAAGAACAGAGGTTTAACTATGTTAAGTTATCATAGCCCTCTAGGCTAACATTTAGCCCCAGGAATAAGCTTAATCTCCAAATTATGCCAATAATACCAAAACATAATAAACTCAGAAAAGGAGCCCGGAGACATTCCTAATTTCCCAGAGCTGAATATTTCTAGACTTGCTAAATGTCTAGACTTAAGCAGGCTCCATTTTCTTTGTATGCTCTAGGGTCTCGGTGACAGACTAATAGCTCTCCTGCCAGCATCAGTGACTATTTTCCTCCTGACACATTTATACTTCTTGTGGTCCAGTGAGTGAGTAAGACAACAGCAACAGCAGCAGCATTAGTACCAATAGTAGTAGTAGCAGAGCATTGGCAACAGTAGTAAAAGTAGTAGCAGTAGATTAGCCGTGGTAGTATTAGAACGTCAGGAGCAGTAGTAGCAACAGCAGTAGAAGTAATAGTAGCAGCAGTAGTAGTAGCGAAAGAGTTCGCGTGACAAGGTAGAACCCCAAACATGACTATTCCATATCTTACATCCAATGGCCCACTCAGTCCGACTCAAACCAAGCAACACCATGAAAACGTTTCTCAGTGAAGTTTGCATTGTACAGTCAAGAGTCCAGTACTAGCTCTTGTTAACCTACATGTAGTTAACTTTATTTAAGTGATTCCACTTTGCACAGAACTGCAGAGAGTTGTATCCTTGCAACACATTGAGGAGTTTGGCCTATCACGTTAAACAATGAAACGTTTAAAATAATAATAATAATAAACAGTCCTTAAATTTCAACGGTGCAGACTCAGTGCGCTTTGGAGGAATAGAGGAAAGGGATACTTAGCGTTGTAAGGAGAAGGCCATCTTGAAGAAGTCGGTCTTCAACTGTGCCTTGAACTGTGACAAGGTGGGTAGGGTGCGCAGACATGATGGTAGGGATTCAAGACAGTAGGAGCAGTGAAACTTAGGGTGCGCTCGCCAGTTGGTTTGAGATTGAACTTTGGGACTATCAGAGGTTTCTCAATTGACGATCTGAGGTTTTATCTTGGTTGGTAAGCGCTCAGAGATGTTGACAGATAGGCGGAAAGAGAGGCGTCAAAGAAGCGATAAGCAGGTGTAGCTATCTTGAACTGGCAGCAAAATTCGGTCGGTAACCAATGTAGTTCCATCTCCTGGTGGTGTTGCATGATCGTATATGCATTTCCTCAGTGTGAGATGAGTTTTGGACCCATTGAAACCATGCGACTTGTTCCTTTGGAAGTCCACATTGCAGTGAATTGCAGTAGTCAAGCCGTGATGTTACAAGAGCTGAGACTAGTTTCACTGTGGCATCCGTCGACAAGTATTGGCGAATGGAAGCCATTCTTCTGATTTTGAGAAAGGCTGCACGGCAGATGTTGTTGAGTTGTTTTTTTATACTAAATGACTGATCAAGTTGGACACTAAGGTATTTCAAAGTTTTCGCAAATGCTACATCACGTTTAGTTTCAATCAATTGTTTACACTGAAGACATAATACATGCACCAAAGCCAGTGTATATTTTCCAGTTTGGGTTTCTTCCTCGTTTGTTTGACAGCATATGCTGGTGATATGCAGTGACTTCAGGACATTTGAACACATTGTATTACCATTAATTTACGTCTTACAATTCAGTCAACAATTTACTTTTCGCAGTCTGAAATGATGGGAAGCCAAATAGTATGTGTTTACGATATAGAGTTGAAGTAGTAAGCAAAAAAATGTGTTGTACACACGTCCCTGCTGTACACCACTCAACAAACCCAATTCACGAACGAAATATTAACAGTCAACAAAATGTAGAATAAATAAAGTAAAGATTTCAGGTTTTCCCTGAGCGGAAATATTTAATAACATGACCAATAGTTCAATGAAAAGTCGTGGTTGGGAGCCGATTGTGTGGCAATGTAAAAATGTAGAAACGTATACGTTAACATTCGTTGATTTGACGTGGCATGCTCCGGCGCAAAAGGTTCTTTGGAAGTATAACTCCTGAAAGCTCATGAGATGCTTGTGATATACATGTAGTACATGCAAGTAATCATTGATGTTACGTGCATGGTACAGCATTTCGCAGCATCTTGTACAGCACAGTGAACTAATACTCGGATTCTGAATGCATGATGTGGAGTGATCATTTGTCAGTCAGATGCCACTCCTTACCATAACGAACCCCGCCCTACACACAAACGCTTCCCTATCGTGTATTCTTGACACTTGCCTGAGATTCATTACAATTTCGCCAAACGTATAGACACTTCATCCAAAAAGTCCAGAATACACGTACACTGGTCAGAAAACACCCCAGTCCAGCAATGATCCTACCCTGGTACACATCATTGATGCCCATTAACAAGATGTCGCTAAAAATACAGTTATGTTACATGTATAATATTTCTAGTCCTTTGGCCAGTAACTCGGACTCCTTCAGCTTGGTAGAAGGTAGACTTTTATCAAGAACCTGAGTCAAGGCATAAAGAAAGCTCAACATCTTACTCTACAACAGCCATCTCTGCTTGGCCCTGCCGCAGGCACGGCTAGGAAAGGCAATATAATCCAAGGAATAATAACCTGCCTCTGATGTTACATATACGTAAGGAATTTTACAGCCTTTTGGTCTTGACAAAAGTCCTGGGCCCTTTTTCACAAAGCAATCTAAGTTTATCGTAAACTGTTGTAAACCATTTCAGTTGATAAAGCAACTTCAAGCTGTACTATGCCAAAAAGCAATCCTTAAATGGTTTTGACATACAGTATATGGAAAAATGTTTGTCACGTCAATTTTATAACTAACCGAGTCGCTAAGATTGACCTTAACTAAGATCGTTTTGCGAAACGGTCCAGGTATAAGCTTGAGTTTGGATCAGGCAATAGTATATGGGTTTTAATAGATTTAGATCATGAGAAACTTGGTTCTGCGATCTGTTCCAAAGTAATCTGATCATATATATATCATGCCTTGTACATGTACTACCGCTATAATATGTGTCAGTGAACCCAGTGTGTCCTTCGCGTAGTAGACGTCGCATCACAAAGACGAAAAGAACACAATCTAAAGAGCAATAGTTACAATGAGAAAATGGAGAGAGGAAATACATGAGAAAATGGAAAGAAGAAATACACGTAATTGAAAGGAAATTATCGAATGCTTAGTGAACCCGTCAAAATCTGTACGACGCCAGTACCTTAACAACATGCGCTGAATGGACAAAATGTTGATTTTGTTTCAGTGTTAAGTTGTGTGGAATAAACATTCTTTCTCGGTCCTTTTACAACACTGATCATGGTTATTGGTGGACATTTCAGGATGATTCGCTTCTTATTTTGAATAGTGTGTGACATGTTTTCATAAAAGAAAACACTGACTTTATGTAAAGAAATCATACATCTTCTTCGTTGGCTTTAACCAAATACTTTTAAGCAGTATGGATGTACTATCTCCTGGTCGCTAGGCTGATGTCAATAAGGCTCCCCTGACCTTGTTCCCTGTTCCACCTCATGCTTTCGGGTCCCTCTCTTCCGGGCCTCCAGACTTAAAGGGACATGATTAGAGTTGCATCTCCAATACCGAACACAAACTAAAAAACCGTTCAAGTCGGTCTGACTAAAACATCGATACATCAATTACATAGCGGCGAAATCCTACTGCAAATAATCGACGGTTAACTACATTATATTCGCGGAAAGATCACTTACTCGAACTCCAGAATTATTTCTATAAGTTCCCCATTTTGGTGACGTCATCGTTTTATGGGTATTAGCTAAAACGGTGACAAACCAAAACGGTGACACGCCAAACTTGGCGAAATTTACGGACAATTCAGTGTAATGATCGATGTATATATTTATCTTTTGTTGTCACCGTTTCGACCAAATACCTATCTCGTTTCGTCTAATTGTGACCGTTTCATCCAATCGCATGTCATCGTTATGGCGTATCATCGTTTTAGTCAGTTCCATATTTGCTTACATTCCTCCAAGCGCAATGCTCAATCTATATTTAGCGTTAGACAAAGACGGAAACTCCCTTTTCTTTATCGCCTCAATTAGAATGAAATCTGTGCGTAAAAAAATTGTAACAAAAATACAGCACGGTATTAAATTATTAGATTAATAGAAAGACAAGCTCTGAACATAGATTGGGCTAACTGTATATCTGATCATGTTCCTTTTAGACAGCTAGTTAGCTGTCCCATGTGTGTGTCCCTTGTATATGTTTATGTAACTGTTAGGTTGTATTTCTTGTTAGCGAGGCTGTGTATGTGTTTCAGTCATGTGTGTATGTAACTGTTCTAGGCTGTGTTACCTGTCAGCAAGTCCATTCATGTGTTTCCGTTTTGTGCGCATGTTACTGTTCTAGGTTGTGTTACCTGTTGATGAGCATATGCATGTACATGTATTTTCTAGGTTTGGGCACCAAGCTGTTGCCAGAATCAGTCCGAACCGGCGGACACACGGACAATGGACGAGATCACCGCTGGGTCAGCAAACTCAAGTGAGTCCTAAGTATCTCCGCCAACCTTCTTGAGTTTCATACACCACATTATTGCATGTTTGCACTCATTGTAAATAGATCCCATGAGATCCTTCCGACCACACTGTGCGTACTCCTAGTGTTTGTTCAGAAGACGGTGTCCATATGAGAACTATATCCAGAGTCACCTGATTTTCTTTGCATGAGCATACCGAACTTCTGTCAGGAGCCTAAGGCTGTAAAGGTCTTCTAAAATCAGAGGCAGGTTATTATTCCTGGGACTATATTGTCTTTCCTAGTTGTGCCTGAGCAGGCCCAAGCCGAGATGGCTGTAGTAAAGTGAGATGTTCAGTTTCCTGTGGTTTGACTCAGGGTCTTGACAAAAGTCTAAACATCCACCCAAACATTACTGTTATTTAACTCTGTCCAATCTTTCGTTTTGGCAAGGGAACTTAATGTTCGTCAAGACCTAAAGGCGCAACTCTTGTCTAGATATATGTAAAGGAAGTGGAAGACAGTATGCTGAGGCTAGGAAAGCGAAAACATTCTGAGCAAACCTTAGTCGTGTATACAGATGGTGTTCTTCGTCCTCATGTTCGTTTTTGCTGCACATCCTCAACTGCAGTTCTTCCAAAAGGACAGTTCACATCCTCACACAGCAAAGGTGCCGATGGCGTATCTCACTCAGAACAACATCAACGTTCTTCCATGGCGGTCATTTTCCCCGGATATGGCTTTCATTGATTATGTGTGAAACTATATTTGGGCTTGGATAGCTACCAGAAGACCGCCAAGTATACACAGTTGGAGCAGATATTGGTGTTTGAGTGGAACCACTCGCCTCAGACATTCTTCCAGATTATTCGTTAACTCCATGAGGTGGCTATGTACAAGCCCAAGGTGGACATACACGCTAGTGAAAGGAATGTGACTTTTCAATGAGAATCTTCTTTTGGCGGAGTGTCGTAAATGTAAAAAACAGCCTATAAATTGAAAGGATTTGTCATTAAATGTATGATTAGTATCAAAATTTGGCAAAACCACTTTTGCTGTTCAGTGTGGAAATTATTCTGTTTAACTACTTTTGTGGGGTTTGTTTATTCGTATTAAGATGCCAATTTATGTCAGTATAATCGCTTATCGATGAAATGTGCATTTTAGACTTTCGAAACATTGACACGTCGTATATATTTGACATTTCAGACCACCATTTTAATTCCATGATGGACCAGAACAGTACGTTGGTCACAAGGGAGATTGACATGGTCTTCACCACAGAACAGTGGAACGAAATTGTCCGCTGGTGAGGAAATACTATAAATGTAGTGTACGTATGCCTGTGAACGCGTGGTTGTGTGTGCGCGTGCATGTGTGTGTGTGTCCGTGTACTATGGATATTAGTGTGTGCTCGCTGGTGGGGAAATACTACATGCTATGTCTGTATTTGTGAACGCATGTGCGTGTGCTCGTGCGCGTGCGTGCGTGCATGTGAGTGAACACGCGGCTGTGTGTGTACCTTAGATACGTTGCGTACCCGAGCGTGTGTGAACGGTTGAACACGGATGTATACCAGGCCATGTACATATCGACATTTGAGAGTAAGATATACAACCAATACAACAAATTTGAACAACAATCTATGAATCAGCAACGCTTACACACAAGTCACTCTTGACTTAAAACAAAACTAACACCGCTTATTTTCTAAATACAGTCACTTTGGAACTTTGGACAATCTTGTTCCCAAGAAACGCGTCCAGTTTGGCTATTTTACAAGTATGTCAATATTGATGCATGTGTGTGTCAGAATGATCAGAGATGGACTGCGCCGTAATGTATGAACAATGCCATAATATCCGAAAAAACACTGCCATGATCTGGTATTTAACAGGAACAACACAGCCCCCACTGGAAGACAAAAACGTAAAGGTGTGCGTGTTGGTCGTGGTGGTAACAGATGGACAGGCAACACCATACGGTATGAACTCAGCGCCGGAACTTTCAGTAAGTCTGTCTTCCATTTATCCATTGTTCTGATAATCAATTTCTATACGAGAGAAGGTCAGGTCTTTTATTTTGTTCCGGTGTTTGTCAGACTAACATGCAAGCTTGGGGGGGATTGAGAGAATGTTTCAAGGTAAATATAGGTGAACTGATGTTGGGTTCTTTATTCTTCGGAAGTGTTTTGGACAATGCCCAATAACAACTTCAATTTCATTGAAAGAAATGAATGAACAAGTGCTTTCTTTTCTCTCCTGTTTCGTTATAGTCCCGTGTAACATTTAAGCAGGTATACAACCAGACTGTCTTGACAAAGGTCCAGCACGACCAGTTCAAAAGTTCACCTAAATTCGATCACGCTAGGAATTCCCTGACAAGAGGAGGGACGCTAAAGACACAAAAGACGAACTTTAGCTCCGTCAAATACACCATTAGCATGTCTTTTAGTCGTTCCCCGATGAATTGCTAAGGTTTCCCGAAAGTGTAGGGGTACCTCTAGTGCCACCACCGGTAATGGCCAATCTTTGATGAAGGAGACATTCCTGCTGAACCAGGAAGGACGATGAAGAGATAGTCTAGAACAGAGCAACCTACAGCTCGCAGGTCAGATCCGTCCAGCGACGGGATTTTGACCGGTCCCCGAGTAAATATTGGGACGTACGGTACCAGTAAATGAATAACTCCTTTATTTCAATTTTATGGCATTTATCTGACCCAGCGTCCACTCAGTAATACGCCTTGCACTGCAACAAAAAGGCTTACCCCTGGCCCAGAAGGTTCTTGTTTCCCAGTTCATGAGTTGGTAGTCCCACAGCTGACATTTATTAAATACAAATTCCGATATATGTGTTCCGCAACGTAATACGAATTATTTTTATGTTACAGGTCGGAACATGGGTTCTCCGACTGGAGGAATTTTAGTATGGGAGGGAGTTGAAGCAAATGTTCCCTATTATCGGAAATGCACCTTATGAGTCGGACAACCTTGGAAAGGGGGTGAGGGTGGGACATACCTTATGAGTCAGACAATCTTGGAAAAGGGGAAGGGGATGACATTCTGGCAGAATTATGACGAGAAGGGTTAGAAGATGCCTTTTTAAAAATTTTATTGAAGATATTCCCTGTCTTTTCAGACACGGCAGAGCTCGAGCAGATAGATCTTGCGTTGCAAGAATGGATGAATTACACCTGCCTGAACTTCCGCCCTGCGACTGCGCAGGACAGGAACAAGATCGTCTTTCAGGATGGGGAAGGGTACATGACCTTTTAATCCTGCTGCCCGTTGAAATCAATTCATAAGCGATGACGTCAGCATACTATAGAGAATTGTAGACGTCCGGGGATATACACAAATACAGTTCTCCGATTTGTTATTGTTGGTGCAGTGGTAAATGAGCCGTCACTGAAACGCATATTCCAGTGGAATTTTTCAGTATATTCATAGGAGAATACAGCAGTAAAGCTGTATCGCTTGCAATAGCTCTATGTAATCTGTATTAAATTATCCAGATTTCTATACATTCTACACTAGAAGTGCAAAGATGCAAAACAGGCCAAATTCGTCGAACCAAGTTTATACATGGGTAAGGCCCGTTAAAGAAAATAACTTGTTTCTCATCACCCTGCGCCCTTAAAATATCTGCCGCCCCTACCTTTTTTTAATTTTAAGCACTGTTAAGAACGAGATTTTTTTCGATTTTTTTTTCAAATCCAATTCCGTTGTAGTATGTCAACGTCACTTTAATACAAACCAACTGCGCCGTTTAATTCTTACGATGTTAGATACATAGCCGTTTCAAGACGCTAAATCCGTGAGATGATTTTGCTTCAAAGAAGTAGAAAAGGTCCTGCTGAATGACTTATTGTTCAATAGATAACCAGTCAAATAAAATATACAATATAAAAATAAAATCCGCCCTCCCTCCCCAGTGAAAGTCGACAAAACTGATGAGAAACAAACTATTTTCTTTAAGTGGCCTAATGTTAGGCTGAAAAATCAAGAAAGTGATTGTTTTTTATAATCTACTGACCCATCAGTGATTCGAGCCCATGTGTTTCAAAAACCAACTTACGGAACGACAAATATACATAAAACTATGTGCATACTACGAATAATACACAAACGATATAGCATGTTTAATGGTTAACAACCTCTTCTAGCCTCTTTTAATTTGGGATCCCCATGCCATAAAATAGAAAAACATGCATTCCGAATTTTCCGACAGAATCTTGAAAATATTCGTTAACCTGCGGAAACGTTACACTTGCAAATAATGATTTCGGCTCATATTCGGAAATTGACGGAGCATTCTTCGGTAAACCCTCAAAGACAGGGTCGGAATGAGGCTGGCTATTTGAAAGTCGAAAATATATCCGTCTGCATCTGAGAGGGGGCAAAGGGAATACGACGTTATTTAATTAAGCAAACACTTTTACAATGTATGATTTACAGCTTATGTTATATATTTATTTCACACAGATAGCACCAGACCTTTTTAGCGTTCGGGAGCACGTGTCTAATTTTAAATGCTCCATTGAACTTTTTCTCTATCTTCTTAAGCTCCTTTCCTCGTCACACGACTACTGACATCATCATCTCATTTTTGTATTTGGCTCGAGTATCTAAAATCAGTCTTATGTAAAATCCTACCTTTCCAACGTACGCCCTTGATCAAAGTATGTGGAGGTTCAGTATTTGATATTGGTGATGTATTTCGAGTCTGACGAGATATTTTACATACGTTTCTTCCTATTTCAGCTGCAAGTCGATGTTGGGAATGGTCGGAGGACCGCAGGGTCTAACACTTGCCAGAAGTTGTCGGGTGGTAAGCATATAAACGTTTGGTTCAATTAAAGAGAGAACAGAACTCAAAACCTAAATAGACAGACTTTCCCTAAATGAAATAAAGTATAAATATAAAAATAAGAATGAGAAGAAATGTTTTTAGCTTAGGCACATGAGAGAGAGAGAGAGAGAGAGAGAGAGAGAGAGAGAGAGAGAAAGAGAGAGAGGGGGTAGGGAGGGAGAGAGAGAGACGGGCGGGTTTTCACAACGTTTCTTAGATCCCCCTCTAAAGCAGCTTGTACGACAGGAATAAAGTCGCTGAGTCTGAACTGTCTTCGCGAGGTTGTCACCCATCAGAGCCCCGCGCGGCTTGTTTAACCTGAGTCGTAACCTATAGGAAAGCGACACAATTCACACATTTCTTTTAACCCTTATACTATCATTTTTGTTCATACATTACGTTCTCTCGTCCTCGAAATCCAGGGCATAATGACTCTGCCAAATTCCGTCATATACCCTGAAATCACTCCTATTCACAACGATCGTCTCGAGGCGGGAGCTTTGACCAATCAGTGAAGCTTCCATAACGAAAGCTTCTGTCCAATCTTGTGGCCCGCCTCTCCTAACACTCGGCGAAATAAAGACGTTCCATTGGTTGTCTATATTCAGTAGATTTGGACTTTCCATACACACAAAACGGCCATGGTGAATAGGAGTACATCCCGGGTATATGACGGACGTTGGTGGACTCATTATACTCGGATTTCGAGGATGTACTTTCTCTATGTTTTAGAAAAGTGTGATTATTCACCAAGTCGGACACGCAGTAGGTTTCTTCCACGAGCACACTCGCCCAGATCGAGACCGATACGTCACCATCAACTACAACAACATCCCTTCCGGTCAACGATACAACATCGAACTGTATTCCACCAACGTCATCAACGACCACGGGGTGCCTTACGACTACTACAGCATCATGCACTACGGAGGCAGGGTGCGTACATCCATTGAGCACCCTCGAGTTGGGGTCGGTGGACACAGAGGACTATTTGTCACAATTTTTATTCACAGAATCACTGTTACATGGATAGCCAGACATGTCCAGGGGTCCGTGTATGCAGGTCTACATGCACTGCAAAGACTCTGGGTTTTATACAAATACAACAGTTACATTCACTCAACATTCAGCAAGGGTTTACAAGCACAGTTTAATGAAAAGTGGATAATGTACCAC
Source organism: Diodora aspera (assembly GCA_031471655.1). Classification (NCBI taxonomy): domain Eukaryota; kingdom Metazoa; phylum Mollusca; class Gastropoda; order Lepetellida; family Fissurellidae; genus Diodora; species Diodora aspera. The sequence continues at coordinate 34,407 of JAUELE010033292.1, forward strand.
AACTTGTTCAACAAAGAAACCTCCTAAATACAAGGAGTCACCTGAGACTTGTTCCTAGTCTGTAGCCTTTAAACCAGTGCAAAACCCATGATATATTTATAACAATGAGAACAAAACCTTGTACCTTCTGAAGTTGCTGCTCTGGTTTCAGGCGTTCACTGCGAACGGAGGCTACACCATCTTAACCAAGCAGAGCAGATTCCAGAATGTGATTGGAAGACAGCAGGGACTCAGTTTCCGAGACATAAAGCTGGCCAACAAGATGTACGACTGCGCAGGTGGGCAATACTACATCAAATTTGCAATCAGTCATAATAGGCATATCGATTTTGTAAATTCAGACACGAGGGAACCAACTCCTCTTCTGAACGTTCATGATGTCAAAGAGTCAGATGACTGACAGTGCCACACTCAGTCCAGACACGAGAAAACCAGCTTCTCTTCTGAACGTTCTTGATGTCAAAGAGTCCGATGGCTGACAGGGCCACACCTAGTCTGTTAGATTATTGTAGGCAAATTTTACCTGTCTCAAAAATGATATACTTGAAGACAGAAGATCCCCAATGATATATTTTGTTGTAGTGATTCTCTTAACTCTTGCTCTCGATCAGTAGATAGAACTCCTTCACAGGACCGGTTTTAAGCCGATTGGACCGATTGCTTTCAATCGGGCCTCACGCCTAAGGGGTCGCGCTAAGGTAATCTTTCCTCTTTTTATGCTGGGGGTCTGTCCATTTTCTTCTTATAGTTTCCACTGGTGATGCGGGCTTTCCTCCTGCAATCATCTGCCGAAAGTGAGCATATGGCTGAAAGAATCCCACTATGAATCCAACCAACCTTTTGATAGGCTCACTTATGGCCCCGCTACAGTAGTCTCCAATTGAGCCCCTTGTCCCTAAAACCGGCCCTGTTCCTTCATGACTAGGAGCGAGACAAAAAATCAATCAGCCAAAAACGGAATTTTCTATCTCTGTACACTGTGTGCTTTCAGCCAGTTGCAACAAAGACGACAGTGAGTGTCCTGGGGAAGGATTTGTCGGCAAGGATTGTAACTGTTGGTGCCCTGGCTCACCCTACACACGTTGTAGCAATGATACCGGCACTGGAACAGGAACTGGAACCGGAACAGGAACTGGTACTGGAACAGGAACCGGCACTGGGACAGGAACGGGAACTGGTACTGGGACAGGAACGGGAACTGGCACCGGTACTGGAACTGGAACAGGAACGGGCACTGGTACTGGAAACAACGGTACGTGAATCTTTATGAACGTAACATTAGGAATACCCTCCTGCTTGTTAAGGAGAGCAGACATACAAGGCTGATTTTGTGCACATATTCAGTTACTTTCCAAGCTTCTATGTTATGTCTTATTCGCGCCAGTGATTTAAATCAAAGGGGAATCAACCCAAACTAATAGGACCGATGACTTCACACTCTCAGAACGTCAAGTTTAGTTGAGCTCCCTAAACCATTAGATTCCAAATTTGCCAAGGCTGTCGTTCCTTTATGCTCCTGCAAAACTGCTACATACCCTGCCCGTTTTTGAACACCGTCTTGCTGGGGATGATCTCGGCATCTGGAACCACCAATCACTGCTCTAAACGATTCATGAATTTAATCTATTGTAGGATGCAGCGACCGTAATTCTCGGTGTGCGTATTGGGCTGGACGTGGCGAGTGTCAGAACAATCCTGCCTACATGTTGGACTACTGCAAGAGGTCCTGTCACAGATGCAACAGTCCAACAAGTGAGTTATTCTGCGTCATGGAGCTGGCTACGTTGTGTTTGGGCCTGATACGATGCATCCTCGACATCAAGGGCATATGACGCCATCAGCCAACGGCTCATCTGGCGGGGACGTTGGTGGAGTCATACGCGCTGGATTTCAATGATGGATACAATGAAGATCGTTGCAGTCCCTGAGGCTGATGGTGTCTTTGTTCCATGGGTAGAAGTTGGTTGCAAAGAAGAACACAATTTATTGATAGCATCTTTTTATTTTTTTTATTTTGTTATTTTTTTGGGGGGGGGGACGTTTTGTTTTGTCTTCCCTCGCCCAAAGAAAATTAAAGAAGTTGTCATCCATAAATTTTTGTTCTTCTACTACATGTACATACCTGGGGTTTGGAAGAGCCAACCTCATTCTGAACCTTGCTCTGGGCTCGAGGGTTTACCGAAGAATGATCCATCGATTTTGAACACTTTCTGAATATGAGCCGGATGTATTTAATTGCAAGCGTAAAGTTTCCGAAGGTTTACGAATGATTTTGTCGGAGAGTTGAATGCATTGTAGTTTATAATTTCTGACAGGGGTCAGAAAATAAATACGGCCATTCAAGAGATTGCTTAACCGACAAGTATGCTATATCTTTTGTGCATTATTGGTGGTATGTACATATTTTTTAGTATATTTATTGTTCCAAAGGTTGTTTGTTTTAAAGAAAACATTGGGTTTGACCAGGTATCTAACTTTAACGTGTCCTTTGTCCTTTACAGCAGAAATTCTAATGAGGGTCCGAGGTGAAGCTTGCATTTTAAGAGAACAGTAGGCCCTACATGTTGTGTTATGCGCGTTCGGCTATTTCCGTCTGGCGTGCAGGGTGTTTTACCGGAAAAGGTCTTTGATGTCATGTTGGTTAGCCCATGAAATTCCTTCCTCTATCTGTTGAAAAGGAAAGCAGTCCTTGTTGACCTGGTAGCCGGGCCATGACCTCTAATGAGGCTGTATCAGATCTTCATAGAACAAGAGCATTTTGATATGATTATCAATCAATCAACCAATCATTTGCCAGGTAATGGTGTCTTACTAATAATGCTGCTCTCCGTGTTTCTACAATTACAGGAAGATGTCAGGACTACAATCCGAACTGCGGCTACTGGTCCCGGAATGGCTATTGCACCACCTCTGCTTATCGATCATATATGTCCACCAACTGCCGGCGATCGTGTGGTCAGTGTTCTGGAGGTAGGTACAGTTGGGACCATCTCGGATCTCGCTCACACGCATTGGTTGCTCTTTGCGTTAGACTCCGGTGGCGTTCATCAAGTACCAGGCACATTTCCAACGTGGCAGTCTCTATAAGGGTTCAGATTAGATTGACTAATTCTCAGGAAGAACGATCCTGAGCAGTGAAGAACGGCAATCTGACCAGGTACTTGATGCAATCGTAGCTATACTCGTCTCTTTCTGTGACCTGTCAGAGGACTCGTATGCCCCTCGAGACCTGACATGCGAGAAATTTACGCATGGCGGAGAAACAACAATCGGAATGGGTGGTGTACGATTTCATATAGGCCTTTACGGATTATTAAGCGAATTCGTTGCGCACGTTTAGAGGCGATGCGACCAAATGGTTCCATTGAAAGTTTTTGTTTGTTAATTTGCGTGGATGCTGATTTATAACACAAATGTGCTTATCTGTTAAGCCTGAAATTGTATGATTATTTGAGCATAACATTTGTTTAATAACATCGCTTACCCCGAATATTGTCAAGCGAAGGCGCAAAGCGACAACAATTCAGAGTTATCTTTCCCTGCAGTAGTTTTCAAACCAGTTTTTTCTTGTACTCGCTTTGCGCTGGACTGAGGTGGGTCTAATCAAAAATGGCGACGAGAGGCATACGAGTCCTCTGCCC
>JAUELE010033293.1:0-26121 GCA_031471655.1 Diodora aspera
CGGATCTTTTCAGCTACGTTTTACACAAAACTGCAATAACTGGGAAACCTTAAAAAAGGGAATATTTGCTGTCTGCATCCTCCCAAAATCCTATTACACACACCTTCCACCTATTCCAAAATCCTGGATCTGCTTATGCACTATATACCATGGGCGTAACTAGGAAATTTTCAAATGTAAACACTACATAGTTGCTGAAAAATGTCATTAAATAGATTAAGTTCATTATTGTTTTCAGTTGTATGACAGTAATAATAGGCCTACATAACACTATAGCTTCACAGAGAACAGATACACTTTATATTTATTATTTCTTCTTTTTTCAAATCATTTTTATAAAAAGTTGGTTGTTTTTTCAAAATTTCAAAGTGTAAACACTTGCTTTTTTTTGGCTATATAGTAGCTACGCCACTGCATACTATAGTTTTACAATATCATTCTTCAGCTAGTACTTCAGTAATGAACAGTAATAATCATAAAGTTTAATATTTACATCAAAATTTATGTTTTTAAGCCAGTTGTGTGGTATCATTGCTGTTTTTACTGTTTTTATTGTTTTTAATTATGAAAAGTTAACTTTCAAATTATTGACATTAAAATACAATGCAGTTATTTTTTATACAAAAAAATATTACTTGTCATATTAAGGGAAACAAGTTTACTGACACTAACAAAATAACAAGACACTGATAAGGTTTTCAGTTGATTTCAATGAAATTCTTTAGTGTCATTTATGACCCATCTAGAAATCTTTAGATTTGAACAAGTCTCATTATTTCATATTTTATACGAAGCCGATCGTCTGATGCTTGTGACCATACTCTAACAAGATAAACTGTGTAACAATGACCCTCATTAAAGTGGACTATTGTCTAATCAGGATTATCATCAGCTTTTCCAGAACAGATTTCAAGAACTGTTAACGAAGACTTACTTCTACTCAGATCAATCTAAGTCAGTTTGGAGACATCTGACATCTATCACAACACATACACTTTCTTGACTATCAAGCGAAAATATAACAGATTTATTGTGAAGATTTCTTTAATTGCACAATAGATTAATTTGTATGAAATATTGCACGGTTAAATATGTTTCAGTCGTCACCATAGCATCTCCGTTTCAAAGCCAAATCCTGAACTATTTTATCGGCATTACAGAGCCTGATAACGGAATAACTATCCACATTTAACATTGCATATAAAAAACAAAGAAGTTCCCATTATAAATGTAATATTCATCCAGATGCAAATAATTTCTTGGAGAAAAATAACCACTAAAGTCAGTGAAACAATACAAAACAGTGAGTGAGTGATTTTGGATTTTACATAGCTTTTTGCAATCTTTCAGCCATATCACCGCCTACATTACATTGGTGTCAGAGGTTAATCTCTGGGCTGAAAGCTAAACAGAGAATCATGTGGTCTGAATATTCAAATCCATCTACTGTTCTACAGATTTTTCTTTTAAGTTGCTCTTGGATAATTTCCTACTCCTCTTATTTTGGCTATACACTTTCAAGAAAAGGGCAGGGAGTTGGTCTTGTGCAATGTGTGTAGTCACTCGCTGGAGAAGTTAGATGGGTGTCCCGGCTGGCATCGCAAAAGCTCTAAAGTCTTCAATGGTTCAAACTCCCTGTTCCAAGCCTCTCAATGAGATGCTGATGACAAAATGATGTCATAATGACGTCACAATGTCAGTCGAGTCACTATGGACAAGTAACTTTGTGCGTAATTGCCTCAGTCGACCCAGCTGAAACTGGGTACCTGTCTCTCATGAGGAGCGTTGTGAACTCTGAGTGCCGAGCAGGCTGCTTGGGTTACACCAGGGTAAGAATGTATGGAACGCTTTGAGCAATTTTTCAAAAGCTTAATAAAGCTCTATACAAGAATCCACATTATTATTATTATTAAAAAAGAAAGTCATAGCAAGATATTCAGAATTACATTTATAAAATTTAAAAAAAACTATAGTCAAATTTACTTGATTCAGGGACAAATCTTTATATATATAAATATTGAATTTATTAAACAATGCCTAATTTCAACAGTTTCCTTGAAAACATCTTGCTATGTAAAACAGATCGCTGTCAGACAAGCTGTGTCCCTGTCTCTACCACCTGATGGATCGTTAACATAATTAATTATCATTAGTAATTAAATCAGGACCTGTGGCAGTTATGACAGGGACTTTGGACTTAATTAATATGTAACAAATAATTGGTTATTTTTAAATGTGTCTTCATACAAAACTTAATAATAAATTATGAATACTTGATTTAAAAAAAATACATTTCGACATGGCTTTTTCTGTGTTTCTTTTTAAAACAATGTGCTTGTTTACATTTCCATGGCAACCTATCAGTTTTGATTTATATGAAACCACTCATTGTCAGTGTTCAGATAAAAACTTCTTCATTTAAACGGAGCCGTTCGTCTGATGCTTGTGATCATACACTAACAAGATAAACTGTGTAACAATGACCCTCATTAATGTGGACTATTGTCTAATCAGGATTATCATCAGCTTCTGCAGAGTAAAGATTTCTGAACTTAAGTTTCTACCTTCATTACTGAAGAGTTACCTCTACTCAAATCAGTGTAAGTTAAGCAGGAGACGTGATGTCTGGAGCTAGTCACAACACTCACACATACAGCGGGTATTAATGTCAAATTTCCCAGGTTTACAGATTATACCAGATTAATGTATGCTACAATGTCACTTGAAAATTGTGAAACCAATAAGTACCTTTAATGAGATTATTTCTATACTTAGAGTTGTCTTCGTCGAACCATCATGATTTTTTGGGGTTTAAACATATTTTACTGTCCAAACATCAAAAGGATCAGGTACAAGTCATCATCATCATCACCTTCAGCACTTTCAAAATTTTAAATTTTTCACTTACTTTTTGGTAGCAATTTCCAAAACTTGAATTCTGACTTTATCAAAGATCACAAATTGCAAAAAGATTTAACACATCAAAAAGTAATAATTTTAGGGGGTTCGAAATTTTAGAAGTTCTACTGCACTTGATTTGTTTTGTCACTGGATGACGAACATAATGCAAATTATGTGACCAATAATATAATAATAATGGATAGGTTTTTTTTATAGCGCTGTATCTCCACCTAACAGTAGACTCAAAGCGCTTCCATATATGTAAACTGAAAATATTAAATTAGTTAGAATGTTTGGAAAGAGATGTATTTTTTACCCAGTGTAGTGACCTCTGTGGTACCAGGTCATTAGGTATTAACGAAAATACAAATATTTTGAAATGTGGATATAAGTTCTTGATGGACCCAAAATATTCGAATAATGTTTTTAGTGTTTCTTTTCGCATTCTAGCTCAAAACCACTCATTTTGTGACCACGCCTCTCCCATTTAGTGGTTAACGTGTATCTAATCTGTACGCGTTTTTGTATCATGTCGCATATCAACCTTTTGTTACAATTTTGTACCTGGAGTGGCATTTCTGGTCTGCGAAATCAGCTTTCACCTTTTATGAAATATATATATGATTTAACCAAATTAATATTGAATAAAAATTTAATAATATTTCTTTACAAATTGCAAAAGTGTTTTTTCAGGAAAAATACAAAGTGTCATCTCATATGAAAATATTGTTTGATCACTGAAAAACACAGGCAATAATTAAAATTGCTGAAAGTCAGTAGAAATCTTTAAACAATGCCTTATTTTAACAGTTCACAAGAAAACATCTTGTTAAGAAAAACAGATCGCTGCCAGACAAGCTGTGTCCCTGTCTGTACCACCTGATGGATCGTTAACATAATTAATTATCATCGGTAATTAAATCAGGCACTCATGACAGGCAGTGTAACCTCATTTACATATCGTTGTTAATTTAGAAAAAGATAAAAATGTTGGAAAAGAACATTTTGAAATTTAAGATTGTTATACATATTCAGGCCTTACAACCCAGCCTTAAAACAAATAAAGTTAAACTGTTGCATCAATGTTTTGAGAGAGAGATGGTGTTTTACATTTCAAGGGCAATATTTCAGCCATAATGTAACAAGATGTCCACAAGTTCATCAAAGAGAATGATAGAAAGGAAAGAGAAAACACAAGGTTCCCATTTTTGTCACATGTACGACAAACATTGGATTACTGGCGCCCTATTCTTTCTAAATAACTAAATAATGCCAGGGACCAATTTTAGAAGATAAATCCATTATTTCACACTGACTTACATCAATTTAATTCTGAATAATGTAATTATGAAAAATATGTTCCCCCACTTGATACGGAGCCATTCGTCTGATTGTTATGATCGCATCATTACAAGATAAACTGTGTAACAATGACCCTCATTAATGTGGACTATTGTTTAATCAGGATTATCATCAGCTCTCTCCAAGTACAGATATTAGGACTTACTGTTCCTAACTTCATTACTGAAGAGTTACCTCTACTGGGGTGCTGGAGACGGTGAGTCTGATGATAAAGACAACTTCTACCTGAAGTGTATTACACCAACGCTGTGGAGAAGCATCTCCGATATGAATTAAACAAATATTTGTTAAGTTTTTTCAAGATGTGTTTCTAAAAAAAAAAATAAAGAGTACATCGAAAGCATCTTTAATTGAGAAACTCATTTTTGATTTGTTTCAGCAAAGAAGTACCACTTATGCATTAGTAATAGGATTTATTGTTTCTAACTTCATTACTGAAGAGCTACCTCTACTCAGACGCTACCAGCGTTAAGGCTTGATCTCAGAGCTGTGGAAATATGTTACATTTTTCTGGACAAATGACATGAATTTTATGCGCTCTTGTCACTCCAATATATTCACACTGGCTGGGAGGTTATGGCTATGGTCAGTAAGTTTACACCGATTTTATTGAAATAATAATAATAATAACACTACTTTATACATATGGGAATTTGTTGTCGCTGGCGAGCAGCACCAATACCCATTTTCAGCTGGGTCAACTGGGACAAGTGGAGCAAAGTACCTTGTCCAAGGGTGCAACACGGCGCTGCTAGCTAGGATCGAACCCGCAACACAACCATCGTGGGATCATGAGTCCAACGCCTGTTGTTCACTGCTAGTGCACCTCCAAAAGGCAATAGTAACTCACTTACAACTTCTGTCTATTCGACTGTTGTGCTGAAAAACTTCACAATATGGACAGAAATTTAAAGATTTTTCTAATTCCCGAGAAGATGCAGAGTTTAAATTGTTCGCTTGAAATATTTTTTAATCATATTTATCATTTCTAAAAGCAGAGTTGAAATGTTTCAAGATGATGATCAAACTGTCTAAAAAACATCATCCTGAGTTCAGATCCTACCACAAAACAAGCATTTACATTTGTATAAGTTTAAATTAAAAACACTTACAATGAAAAAGGTGCATACTGAATGCTTAAAACATTTAAACTTAGTCGCATTGACATTGATTTTGACATCATTAATCTTCCTCCGACAATTTCTATTTTTATGTCACCTTTTTATTCTGCCATGTATATACATTGTACCAAAAATATCAACATGATGATCAGCACTTCACATATACAATACACATCGACATATTTGTAAAGTGTACACAAAGCAGGATTGTGTCCAAGAAAAAGGTCGTACACAACACAGGACCTTAGCCAAATAATATGGCCATAATAGGTAATGATCAAAGACAGATGGACAGACAGACAGATTGTTTATTTATGTCTCACCTCTTGTACATACAATATTTCCAGTACAATCGGGATCAAACGTACAGAAGCCATTCCTTATGGAATTATAAGAGACAGAAAAGATTTATAAAACTGTATATACATGATAGGTAAAAAAGCTCCATTGTAAAGTCTTGAGGTACATGGCCCACGTTTTTCTACTCTTATGGATGTAATTTTGTATGCAGAATGGACCAACTTCCTCAGACATAAATGACACTCGCATAATCAAGTCTGATTAAGCCTGGTATGAATTTATTTTCATTTCAAACTGTCTCGTTTCTCCAAGAGGGTTAAAATACTTGATTGAGTTTGCTTGTAAATGACTCATCATGGTCAGAAAATAAGAGCTCCAACCCATCAGCAGACCATTAGACATGGAGTATTAATACACTGACTTTTCAAAGCCAATAAAAATATGTGTAATATGATATCATATTATTTTTATGATCATAATGACTAATTATTGTGTAGAAATTTCTGCTTAATCTTCTTTGTTTATCCAAACTTAAGGTCATCGGTAGTCCTGCCCCATGATTCTACAAATTATTTTTTCAATAATTAATACATTTACTTTAAAAGCTTTTAACTGTCTATAAAGCAAGTCTAGATACCTTCTATGAAATCAGCAGAGAAAGAGGGCTTTGCAGTTTACTTAATTTTTATTAGTGACATAATGCTTTATGTTTATAAAGAGGAATTATAGTTCATGGACTAAATGTTAGTCTAGGTTATCGGGTTAAGGAGTAGATTCAATTTGATAAAGAAATTTAATGTCAGACTAAATTTAAAGACAAGTGTTTCATGCAGAGAAAAGTCATTCTTTTAATTAACCCTAACTAACTTTATTATATTTGTTCAGCATCACAGGGATCAATACAATTATCCCCGGGTCTGGGTAGCTCTAATACCTGTGGTTAGGTCAGTTTTATTGTGTTTTCCCCACGGAGGTAGGCATGTTTGGCACACATGTACACATGTGGTGTTAACTGTGGCCTGGGAGCAAGTGGACTAGGCATACAATCTGCTGGACACCAGAGTCTCGGACGCTGCCCCCTCCTGTTTCCTCCCCCAGGCCGATATCCCCACTCAATCAATAACCCCAGAGGGACAAAACATCACAGTGACCAATCAGAGAGCAGGGAATCGGCTGTACATCGCCCAGTTTGAACATGGAGGCGGGATTCAGAGGCTGTGTGTGACAGTTGTGACTGGGTACAATGCTTGGTTACACCCGAGTGAGCACTTTATGAGGACTGGATGCTGGGGGTAGAAAAGGACTGAATGTTCCTCTCAATCGCAGAAATCACATTGAGTAGATACAGTAGAGTAGCCCATTGAGGAGAGAGGAACATCAAGGCAATATCCATGTACAAGATTATCTAGCCTGAGCAAGCCTGATCTGATTCTGTGTGATTACTACCATCTCTCTGATCTATTCTCTCCGACTGCTTGGTGGCAGAGGACTCTCGTCAGTGTGTTGTTACAGGACCAGGATATAAGCGTGGTAACCTCCATGTTCAACACACTTCCCAGTGAACTCTTGAGTCAAACACTAATGTGCTACACCTGCCTGGATTTTACCTGCAATATTCACCTGGAATCATGATTCTATCTGCACCTGAGCACCTGGTTGATGCCGAGACTTGCAGTAAGTTCACTTACACACATTTCTAACACCCTTCGATTCAAACACTAATCACATCTTTTTAAAAAAAATTATCATTTTACACCTGAAGGTGATATCCATATAGTTTTTAAATAATTTCATATGCTAATTATTTTTTTTCAAATTATTAGATATTTATAAAGTTTTGAAACTATTTCATATGCTAATTATTTTTAAATTATTAATGTCGAGATGGTTTCTTATAAAACCTTTTTTTCAATTCTTAGTCATTTTTATGGTTTAATAACTCCAGAAATTCAACATTCTTTAAAAAACATACAAATTTTAAATGATAATATTGCCAGCTGTACTGCGTCTTATTAAATTTATTCAACATAAACATCCCTATTTCTGTGTTTAACCACTTAAATCTCCCTGTCAAACTTAACCCTCCAGCTGTCAGGTTGTTACTAATCTCCCTTCACGCTTCCACTGACAGGCTCTTAAGATGCTCTCCAAACACTTTGTTCTTAACATTGACATTTCTTTTTTTTTAAATCATTTCTATTCGAAAAACATCTTAAAAATAATTTTGAAATTTTACAAAATTTACTGAATAATGAAAAAAGAAACAAAATTTGACAAAAATGTTTGTTGCCAGTGGTAAATAATGTATACCCACTTCCTGGTTTAACTTGGCGAGATAATTACCTGTAATCCCTCTACAGGTGGCAGCCACACTTCTACTGTCAACATTATCACATCTCTTTACAGACCCCTCTCACTCTAGAATAATATTTTTATCACTTTGATCAGAATTTGAAAACATTAAGTCATCTGAAGTAACAGTGTATTGTGTTTTCTATCCAAACTAATTACTGAATAAAATAAATACTTAGAATATAGAAAAATATTTGTATACTTTAAGTCTTCTGAATCCAGTAGGTTCCCTTAAATGATTTAATCCTAAATAAGCTGGTCAGGATTAAATTTAGGGAATATTTATAGATTTCATAATTTGAAGCTTTTGTGGTGATCTGTCAAACTTGGGAACTGGGATATCTGAACCCAGGGTCTGTGACCCCCTGACCCTCAACAGTGGACCAGGGTCAGTAGACTACCCTGCCTAAATTCCTCCATACATTCATGTGTTTATAAATATGCTGGTCACGAACTGCCCGTCTCAAAGCAGCCTCCATCTATTCACTCCGCTTCAACTGGCGTAAATGAAAATTAATTCATGCATGAAAAATGTAATAGCTCCTCCAAAACTGACCAGCACTAGTTCCATATGTCATTATCTATTTAATCCCAGGTTCATGAGAAACTCCCATTAAAACGGTTACAACTCAACACTTATGTTTAATAACTGGCCTGCAGGACAAAAACAGATTTATGTTATAATGAGGAATCCCCACGGGGCTGTATAAAGGGGAGATGTCATATCCCCATCTTTATCACCTGCTGGCTAGACCCTGTCAACTCCGATAACAGGAGCACATTTTTACCTCCTTTTGTATCCCCCTGATCTTAGTCAACATTTGAAATTCAAAAACAAAGGTCAACCTGAACTTTTATATCTAACAAAGGATCTAAAGCTTGCGTTAATTAAAATTTAGATTAAATTAATTTAATTTAATCGTATGACTTATCACCGAAAATCAAATCCGAGATAAAAGAGTCTCAAGTGAATTATGTAAGCTAAACATATTGACCGAGATCAAAGACTGAGGCGATGCTATTGGCCATACTACTAACAATCTAAACACTCATGGGACACGGACCATGCAGTTCGGCCAATAACATGTTAGCTAGAGAGATAAACTATCGTAACAGACTTTCAATTAAACTAATGGAAACTATGTAACACTGTTGATCACAGGAACTAGCCTAGTCTGTCTCCCAGACCCTAGAGAATACAAAGAAAATGTAGCCTGCTAGATATTCAGCAAGTCTAGGAATTCTCAGCTATTAAGGCTCCTTTTCTGATTTTATTATTATTCTTTTCAGTATTATGAACATAATTTTGTAGATTAAGCTTATTTCTGGGACTAAACGTTAGTCTAGATCCTCGGCAGATGCTTGTTACTTGGGATCAAGGAGCGCACAGGGTCGAGGTCATGGGTGATTTTTAAATTATAGCTTGGTCCCAAGTAGTTTGGTATGTGGGTGACACTTGACAAGCAAACATGTGACATATTAAAAATGATGAAGAGGAGGTCGACCTCGATGGGGTACCATGTTGATGGATGATAGGCGGGTGTCAGGGTGGGCAAAGGAAGGTAACCGAACAACTTCACCTTCAGCCAAGGTCAAAAGTCAGAAAAATGTTTTTAAATTGAGAGAAGCAACTTAAGCTGTTCATAAAGGGGTGGAGGGTTGAGGCGGGCCACGGACAATGTTAGGGGGAACATGGGGTGTGGGGAAAGGGGGGATAACTTGTATGTATGCTGGTGCTCATTACTGCTGAGTGACCAACAGTTCACAAAGCCAATTGACCTTATTAGGAAAGATCAAATGGAAATGTGAATGCCCACAAGAGCTCAACTCCCAACTAGCATGGCCGCCAAGATTCTCATCTAGATTTCTTTGTGAGCATCACGACCTTAACAATTTCCCACTTCACTGCAGACAAGCTTTGCACTAATCCAGTAACCATAATGTTCAGCAGGACAGCTGTCATCAATACGTCGAGGTGTAAAAATAGTTTTTATCTTCTATCTCGAGATGTCTAGGTTTCTTAAAATAGATCTTTTAAAATTTGAATCAGTCATAGTAACTGATCCAAGATCTTTTAGCTCAAATACCACTTCTGACACCAATAAACCATGTGTTAACCCAGGTTTAGAACCAGAGTATATACCTCTATTCTTCTCTGCATCGATGCCTTTTATAGTTTTATTATACTTTGCATTCATGTCGGCAGAACTGAACTACTTTAGTTGCTGAGGGGAACTAAGTGGTCAGGATATGGTCAAGCACCCCCTGCTGTTCTGGAGTGTGGCAGCAGTAAAACCATCTTTAGTCACACCCTGGAAATCTATTCACTCCTGGTTTTTCAGTGCGATCCCATAAATAAAAGTAGGTGCCTCTAAAAACTGTTCATTTGTCAAGTTAAACCTTTCATGACTGAACTCATTTTGCATTTTACGACTCAGCATCACCAAGTCTGTGACATAACCTACTTAATGAAGCACTGCGAAGTGACCACTGCTAATGACTATAGGTTCATCACCAGCTTCTCTCCTACTCGGTTCATCCCTGTAATCCCTACCCCACAGGGACCCCCACCTTAACCTCCATCTGAGCAATGAAACTTAAAATAATCATATGCCATGACTGTAAAATGATTTTTTTGATAGAGAGGTTAAGGCAAGTCTAGGTTCCTTGATTCCGTAACACCAGAGAAAGAGCTCCTTAAATAAAATAATCATAATCAATAAGTTTTACATTTTAAATTTATTTTCTATCACCAATCAAAGCAGCTAACAGCTGTCAGAATTCATAAAACATCTCAAATCTTTTAAAACAGATCAACAGTTTCCATTGTATAATATTGCCATATTTGTTCACGATGACCCTTACAAAAGCGAAGTAAACAAGAAAGTGGGGATGTGTTTGTGGGTCTCCATCGGCCTGGGGTAGGGGTCAGGGGTCTTGTTTACCCCTGTTTTCATCCTGGTCAGTTGTCATGTGTTGTGACTGATGGGAAAACAGGCCTGGTGCAAGCCCTGAAATTATCCCAGCATGCCGAGGACACATGGAGCGGGGCTACAGAAGGGATCCCTAGGGTTCACACATGGAAAATCAGTCCGTTTCTCCCTGAGACAGGAAGTCCATTGACAGACGGTGCAACACCAGATCTTTTGGCTTGATAATGTAAACTCCTAACACCACAATATATAAACTCCTAACACCACAATACATGAATTTCAAACACCACAATACAAGCACATATGCAGCTCCATATGGGTGTGGGGGGGGGGGGGGGGCGACTCCTTTTTTCAACTAAATTTTATCAAAACCTACATTTATTTTTTTTACATCCCTCCCCCTCTCAAATCATACCATGCACCCCCTTCCTTTTCAAAAACCCTATGTAAACAGGAAATCAAAATTATTTCTGGGAATAAGTTTATACGTTGTTACGTTTAGCCAATTGTCCCTTCAGCCTGTGTCAGGATATACAATGTATTGATAACATACAATACAACAGGGCTACTATGTAATCATTTGACATGATACCAAACAAATATGAAATGCCATTTGAAATAATCAGCCCAGACACTGACAGGCAGACAGCATTCATCATCAGTTCATCATCCATCACTTAGACCTAGCTTCTGTACGGTTTGTAGGCAAACACTGAGTGTGATGACAACCTCTCTAATGACTGACATTACACATACATCTGTCAGATTCTGCTGGTAGCTTTTGTTTATTTGGAGCAATACATCAAATTGAGATAAACAAATAAGTGATATCTGCAGTTCATCTTAGTGATATTTCAAAATAGTTCTGACAAACTTATAATTTTAATAATATATCCACAATAATCCTTTAAAGAATATTTAAATGTGGATTGAGTAAACCAAAAGCAATTTTATCCAATGAAAAAATGTTTTGTTATGAAACCCAAGTGAAGTCTATTTTAGCTGCTGATTATTGCCTGATGTTTCCAAGCATTTATGATTCTCAGACCAAATGTTTTTTATTGGGCTTTTGTCATGCGGAAAGGTCACACAAACCTTTTTTTAAAATGATGGTCTCATCAGGATACCATTTTTAATTTTATTAGGGCACTTCAAAAGAAATCTGTTTACAACCTACTGTTTTAAATTCATCTTTAATACCCATCTTCGACTTGTGTTTAACAGGTCCGTACAAAGACTAAATGTCTTTTTAATTTTGGGTTATTGGATAACTGGCACAGGTCATAAAGTAGATCAGAGAAAATAATGAGATAAGTGATGTTGAAAAAACACCAGCTCAGACGCTTGTCTCCCTCTCTTATTTTACGAGGGCAATAAAACTGGATAATTATATGTTGATCATTTGACCCAAGCAAAAACTATGATCAGAGAAGGGCAGCTTGGAGCATCTACCTGCTGCATACTTGCATCAAAGGGATTAACTTTCAAGAGGTCCACTAATTACCTGTTTATTAACGAGGTGATATACCTGAGTCCTTTGATGTAGCTTGGGCAGTGCAGGTGCATGGGTCCTCTAAGCCAATTCAATAAACCCCAGGACTTCTCCAATATGCAAGCACAGGATTGGCTTATCTGGGCTTGTGTGTATTAAATGGAAATGGTTTATAAAGGGCGGGGGCATATTTCACAAGGTCATTCACTTGTTGGATTCGAGAGAGGAGTTATATAGGAAATTTTAGCGTGCTTCAATATTTGGGAAATACCATCATGAGAGTTATAGAACACTGGACAGGTAAATAACTTTCCTATTTTCAACATTTAATTAGCTTGTTTTCTGTTTAATGCTTAGAATAAGACTTTCATTGCAGAACAAAGTATCTTATGTAACATTATCATAACTTTAACTATATTAACAACAGCTTCAAAGACAGGGATACAGATAGGAAAAACTAAAATTGCTATATATACAGAATATTACCTATCTCTTACGCTGGATTACCTGTTTCATTGCTGTTGCAACATTGTAATGTGAGCATCTAAATTTTGAATACAGGTGTTGATGAATAATTTCAGGTAACAATTGCTACATAAACATTAAACACTTTGAGTACAGTTCAAACAATAGCTTAAGCAGGATATTGTGATAGATTTACCTGAGCCTTTACCTGGCCAGGTGTACAGGTAAGACAACCTTCAGGTGAAGGTATGGATTTAGATTATCCTTATCCTCTATCTATAGGTGCTATCAGGTGAGAGAGATAAAACTATTAAACATAAAGAGTGGTGTACTAAACCTGTTAAATACAGCCTAAACAAACCTTAATGAATTACGATATTACTTTTACCAGTATTTAGTTATTAATTTAAGTTAAATAATTTAAAATCACTATATTTTTTAAAATAATAAATACACAGATAGAAATCCAATTTCTAGGAATGTCATACAGAACAAAATTTGTTACATATAAACAGTGGCCATGAAAAGATGTTTCTCATATTATTAATTATATTTTCCTGGATTGTGCTAGTATTTCACATGTGTTAAAGAATAAATTTCAAAACTTTTCATATTTTTCATAATATTTGCAATGTCAGATTGCTACATCTGTACATTAACCATTGTTGCATTTACTTTTTCTGCAGGGTTTGTATAATGTCAAAATATTCCAAATTTTATACTTGCACAACCATTTTAATGACTCATTCAAATAAATTTCAAAACTTATGAATCTGTTCTTCATGCCTGTTTTCGTGCATTGAATAACAATATGTCTTCAATAACCAATGGCAAATTAAGGACAAAATTTAGATCAATAAATCATCAAATGACAAATCAGGGACATTTTTTTATATCTTCTTGGTTCTGAACCTGACAGATATTCTAAATTTGAGTTGATTTAATTAAAGTGATGATTACATGTGGCAATGAGTGAGGAGAAAGATGTTTGTACAACACAAGTAGATGAATTGTGTCTTCTATACATGTTTATCTAAACAAATAGGAAGGTATCCAGCAATCAGTCTCAGCCAATCAGAACACAGCTCTCAACAGGGGGCCATTGTTCCCGCCAGATTTGACACTTAAAGCTTGCACATTTGACACATTGAGAGCATAAATATAAGTTGAGGGTCTGTAGGTTCAGAATCAGTTACCTATGATACACCTGGAGAGAATACCTGTCTGAAAAACAATTATGATTAAGGAGGATAACCGAGAGGAATATACTAACTCAGTTGAAGGTAAACTCTTTTTACAATAAGAAATTTCTTTTTTCATTTAAAGTGGAAATTATAACTATGGATTAAATTTAATTTTAGAGTTTATCTTAATTCTGGTGTGGACTACAAACCTTTTTACATTGTATTAAATTTAATTTTTGGAGTGCCCCTTGATTCTGGTTTGGGTTACACCCCCTTTCCCTAATCACTCTAATTGTTTATAATGAGTTGGGAGAAAGGCGCTAAATTTAGCTGGGCAACATCTGTTATAAAAGTCATTGTATCTACTCCACACTTGCTTAGACTGATTCTCTATTAAAAATAATTACAGTTATGGCACAGGACTAAGGTTCTCCCCAATGCTCACCCAGATAACATGGTGATAAGCCAACTTAATTTGTTGAAGAATTAATATTTTCTTTGGTGATGTCCGACATACTGGTTTTAGACTCTGAGTCCGAGCATGGAACAACATGTCATTTTCCACTCAATGTCATGCTGGTTACGATATGTTTTATGACATATTTAATCTGAAACCAGCCGAAATCTCGGGTGGACACCAGAGACGGTCTGGCTGTGTTAATTACAGGTAACACTAATCTACCTGTTTGGAAGGTTAGAACAGAAACATGACAGTGATAATCAATTAGATGGCTACAATAGGAAGACTCCGTCCAAGTGTCCAAGCTTTGTTTGG
Source organism: Diodora aspera (assembly GCA_031471655.1). Lineage (NCBI taxonomy): Eukaryota > Metazoa > Mollusca > Gastropoda > Lepetellida > Fissurellidae > Diodora > Diodora aspera. Next base: position 14,886 of record JAUELE010033293.1, read on the forward strand.
TGTAGATAGAAACACAATCATTTAATTGCCGAGAATTACACTATGTTATCAAATAGTAGGATACTTATATATACCACATCAAAACCGAGAAACAAATCTCTGTATTCCATTTTGGGGAGGATCTTTAAGAGGTACACTCACCTGACTTTCTCACCTGTGTGACATGTAGTTTTACCCGGCATTTTACAGCAATAATAGCTCTCTTACATTTAACAATGTGTTAATTTTACACGTTGGAATATTGGTGACAACCGTTTTTAAATTGTGCAAATCATTTATGGGATCGTAAACTTGTCACAAGTCTTTTTATTACTTGAACTAATTAAATCTCTCTGTTTTCAGATTGGATAGACTGTGCTATGGAGACAGATGCAAATATGACTGATCACATGACCACAGATGAAATGTATATGATGCTTCAGGCTGATATGGTAAGTTCAACTTCTAGAACTTTTTGCAAATTATGCACCCAGTACAATAATGGTCAAACTCCATGTTCAGAGTTTTTAGAAAACTGCTTCTCAAAGATTGTGAAAAAATCCAGCAACTAAATGATTTGTTCAGCCTGTACATTTCTGAAATTTAGATAAAGTTGAATAAAAATAAGAAAATTGGAGAAAGACCACTCTTGCTCTGAATGGTTCATAGTCCAAGGGAGACAACTCATGCTTCCCCATGAGCATTTTAAGGCTCTTCATCTTAATTTTGACATGAAATGAAATCAAGCGTGACTGCCCTCACTGAAGTGTTTGTTCTGGCTAAGTATTTGCTTACTGGGCTAACAATAGACTCTTTCAACATGGACAATGTATCAGATGCTGTGTTTGAACTCTCTGTATCTATTTCCTTCTCCCCCTTTGTAGTGTGCCCACTTCACCCAAATCTTATTGTTGGAAGGAAATTGGCCAGGCTTACTTTCTCCTTAACCCAGCAATCGATTTCCCCTTTTCAACAAATCTCTTCACTTATATACAGGTGTCAGGGATTTTCCCACGAAAAAAGGGGAAAAGCCTTCTGCTAGAAGCTAAACTTTGAATTTGACACTTGCCATGTTTACTTTGTTATAACTAATTTTTTGGCTGATCAGTCCAACTTTATTTAAAGCTTAATTAAAAATACAATGATTTAAATTTGCACATGGGGATATACCTGAAATAGGGGCCAAATAATTAAAGCTATTTTCTCCCGGGATCTCCTGCTTGGTATATCCAATCCTTTACAATTTCCAACTTCACAGTTATTCCAAGACCCTATGATCATCTGAGGAAGTATTGTCTGCATTCCCTCCCCTGCCTGGGGTAAGCCAGGCTTTTACTGACCCCTACTAGGGCCCCCCACATCTGTCAGTCCCCTCCCAACCACATAATTAGCACAATGTAGCACAGTGTATCCTGACAGGGGCACTATTAGGGTTCTCTAATTTATCCTCAAATATTATTCTAAAATACGTTTTTCTAAATATTACATATTCAACAACACCCAAGCTTTCTTTATTTTAAAACTGCCTTGAAAATCTATTAAAGCAACAATTAATATGAACCTAGCTTGGCAGGAATAAATTCAACCCAGAGAGGGCCCCCCTCAGGCGTAATGAGCATGGGGAATCTAATTTGCATCTGTATGGCCCTATTGGTCAGCATGAGATAATCAGTTGTGGCATTGTGAGTTGCACTCTAGTCAGGCCAGTCTTGACCAGTGTTCACTACAGCAGGTCACTCAGTGGACTTATATTTATTCAGGAGTTTCATTTAAAAGTTGGAAAGTGTTGGATTTCTACCTACTGGATATTGACTGTCCAAAAGTTTTGGATGTGCTAGTTGATATTGAGTGATATCTCAGCTGAAGTTGACTGGTCAGTAGACCATTCTAAAATGCATCAGGAGGACACTTTCATGAGGATTTACTAACTGGACATTGTTCTAGAGTCCTGCTCTATTTAATGTAAGTCAACATTTTGAATAATTTGTACAATTTCACTCAGCATCTTTAAGTTGTTCATGTGTGAGATAAAAGGGTGGCCATCTTGTCTGTTTACAACTCATCCAATATGGCTGCCTCCTGTCTTTGTTGGTTGGTCAGCAGATAGTACTATGATGTAAGTTGGGAAATTAAGAAAGATAATTAGAACATTTGTAAACTACTGCAACCATAGCTTTAACCATTTCCTTAATTTATAAATATTACTTAAATTAAATTCACACCATGATAATATTTACGTTGTAGATGTGCTTACTTACTCAGTTTCGCATGACTTAATATTTTGGAAAATATTGGCAACGAAAGGATCTTTCCAAATATACATCTTTCGGCAAGAGTTCCCCCCACAGTATTAGGGTTAATTTATGCTTAGGGTTAAAATTGTGTTTTACTTTACAGATATGTTTACTTGGTTTAAAAAAATGGTTCATTTTACGCCGAGAAATGCGTGTTAGCAAACATAAAAGGAGGGGGACGATAAGAACTCTTTCCCATTTTTCTTTGAACTTAGAATCCGTATTGTAGTTTTTAAGTAGAAGCAGTGATGTAATCGGCATCTGAAAATACACTAGTGTGGGTCTGAAGTGGTTGACTGACTGGCTAGAGCAGTCATAAATCTACCACCAACAGATAGAGGCTCTTTAACCCCTTACATGCCTATGTTTCTGTACAGATAAGGGGGCTAGAAACACAGCCCCACTTTATTGCCCCCTTTTATAACCTGGTCAGTTGGAATGCTGGGGTCAGTGGACCATGGTGTACTTGATTTACAACATGATAATGGCAGACAGAATGCAGCAAGGTAATAAAATACATAAAATGGCAGATCCTTAAACCAGATTTAGAACTTTAGACTTTAATTTACTGCATATTTGCATAATTTTGAATTTTAACATAATTTGTATACAATATTTAAAATATTTGTGCAATTACCATATTATCAGTAAACACTGTTTAGTGTTAACTAAACCGTAAACTAAATATCTAATCTTTCAATAGCTAGTTTAGATTCCAGTCATGGGTAAGAGCTTTAACACAAAGTTACTATTGAATAGATTCTATAACCTGTTTGGCATTGATAATGATGTCACATATTGTTATAAGTACTACTGTTGGCATGTAATGATTACACTTCCCCCAAAAAATTAATTTAATTTATTTAAAACCATTGAAAATATAGCTTTAATTTGCTATGATGTCACATGGCGTTATTTGACATGTCTTGTTAACAAGTTGGGTAGGATCAGCTGTCACTGACATGTTTGACACTAATGTACACAAAACACAACAGTCAACATGGAGAGGCTAATTAGTGGGCAGGGAGTTACAAAAGCAAAGCACACTTTACACAATGTGCCCAGCTTAAGACAATAGGAGCCTGGCCCCTATTCAGCTCCTTACCTGACCCTGGCTGAACCAGGCTCACATTGTTCATGCCAGACTGCCTGTCTGCCCCTGAGAAAACACTGACCCCTGTCATTGTCCTAGCTCATGCCAATCAAACTGTATGTATTGCATGATTGTCAATATAAACAAGTGTTTATACTTGAGGGCAATATCAGACCCTTTTTAGCCCATGGCCAGTTTGTTTGCCCTAACCATTTGGTGAAAGGTAAATTTGTTTAGTTCCCATGGTTAAGAATAATATTTCTTCAGGGTTGTTTAGATTAATTAGCACATTCATCTTTAATGAAAACTATTATGTAAGTAACTAATTAATTTAACTTATTTTCACATTAGAAAAGACATTTTGTACTCATGTGTTATTTTTTTCTTCCAGTCTAACATCAAAGCCCAGGAGCAAGCCCTGCAGAGTGAGATTGGCACCATCAAGTCGAAGTTTGCCCATCTGCTCCAGACCTGCGGCTTGGAAAATGAGTTTCCGGTTGATGACCTGAAGATGTCCACTCCACAGAGGTCAACACGTACCAACGATGGAACTCCTCGACGCACCAACTACAACTATGCCGACTTCCTCATTGAGCAGCTTCTTGCCGGCGCCAACAACCTCACAGACTCTGATCTCTCCATCAGCCCAGATGATTCCAGAAACTCTGCCGAGGCCGAGCCTGAGAACTTGAACAATGTGGACACTTGTAATCCTCTCAGTGCCAGTACTAATGCCACGAACACTTATTTCCAGACGGACAATCATCATGTTACTGCTGTGTCAAATGTGCTTAAAGAAGTCAACAACTGTCGTGTCATGCCCAACAACATCGACGTCACTACATCGGAGAACGGAGTGGCCACTTCCTCGGACTCTTACCCTCAGTCGTCGTCCGATGCATCCGACAACCAAGTTGTGCCCGACCTTGACCTTGAGAAGGAGCTTGTTTCCCGTGTGCAGTATTATTCAGACTTTACAATCGATCGTCAGAGAAAGATCAACCAGCTCCTTCACCACCTCAAGCAGAACACCAGCAGCTCCATCCTCACCCAGAGACCAGAGGTATTTCCCGGCGGTGACAGCTCAGAGCGACATGTTGAAGGTGCAGAACAACGTGTGTCTTTCCGGAAACCTGCTCCCCTCAGACGATCTTCAAGGACTCCATCCAGCGGCACAGATTCATCATCTGATCCCAGCACTGCCAGACGATCCAGCAGATCTAGTCGCCATGGTTCCAATAAGACTTCATCCTCCCGGACCAGCAGCCATCCTCTCATGTCATCAACCATGATCTCGGACCCCTCAAACGTCATGCCGAGTAGCAGCAGCAACTCCAGTGTCTACACATGGTCCATCGATGAGAACTCTGACCCAGCTGATCTGCAAGGCTCTTATCTTCGTAGTCACCACAGTCACCGTCAACGCATGCACAAGACTCGCAGATCAACTCTCAGCTCAAGAACGTCAACCGAGCGCAGGAGAAGTCACAAGTCGAGACATGAAGCTCCATCACTGCATCTGACCCACATGGTATCCAGCATAGAGACATCCTCCTGTTCCAGAAGAGTGTTTGCTGACAACACCAACTTTGACGAAAGGACTCTACCTCGATGCAGCACCAAGGCCAGTCTGCCCATTATCAATGACTCTTCATGGGAGAAGAATCCTGTTCACTCTACTTCCGGCGCCGAGTTTGTCAGCATCCAGCCATCAGACGTCAGTGATACTCTGGACTCATCCCCCCTTCAAGAGCGACTCGACCTTCCAGGCAAGTCCAGTTCCAGTGCAAGTAGTGGAGGTGCCATCCCATGTAACACCAGAGCAAGTGCTATGACAGAAACTGTTACAGACTGTACAAATGTGACTTCTTTCAATGCTTCGTCCTTTCAGGACACCGTGCTTACTGACAGCCCTGCGGACAGTGTCAACAGTAGTGGTATCTTTGCGCCCTGCAACTCTCCTCGATACAGCAGCGTTGGTTCTCACTGCGGCTACACCACAGTCAGCAGCAGCCTCCCTTCCACCTCCAGCAACGAGTACCACGCCCCGGCTCCGACCCCAGCCATGGTCAAGCCTTCCGACCCCATCTTCAAGATCCCACACAGTCCAATTGGGAAGAAGAGATCCAGCAGGAAAAGCTCAAGCAAGAGTCCGAGTGTCCGCACGTCCACTCCACGTCCCCCATTCTCCGGAGGGTCTACACGCAGCGAGCCAGTCATGAGAAGGAAACTGTTTTCCCCGAACACAGAAGGTGGACAACACAGAATTCTCGACAAGAAAGCTTTGGTACGCAAGTTCAAGAAGTTCAGTCATCGTTTCTACAACCAGGAGAAGTCCAGCAAGATCCGAACCCTCGCTAACCTATAAACTCATTGTGATTGTGACTTTCCATGTTGTGACTGTAAAACGGTTGTGAAATAAGTGCAGAGACACAAAATAAGTGCAGAGACACAGTTGTGTTCATACACAGACTCTAATTGTGCATAGAAACAGTGATAACTGACCAGTATCTTTCAAAACTAAGCGTGCAGCTGCACTCAACCAAAGATAAAAGACTGTGCAATGTGTGCATGCATCATTTGCTCAGAGTGTACAGATTCATTCTGTACAGTGTAAATAGTGTACATTTGCAAAGAAAAGTATTTATTTTCTTGTCTCACAAGAACAGTGCTATATTACTTTTGATTTCTAGTCAATCAAAATGATCTGAATAAATACAAATGAATACAAATCTGATCTTTCCTCTTTATTCACAATACTTATCTTGACAACAACAAAGATGATGTTTTATGCTGTAAGGGCAATATTTCAGCCATAACACACTGGATGTTCAAGGTGCTCTCTTGAGAAAGTGGAAGCAAAGATTTCGTTGCTTTGAACGGCAAGCATTGGGTTACTGGGTCATTTATAATGAATGTTTCATTGGTTAATTACAATGACATGAAAGGCATTGAACAGCAATCATTACAATCTTATCCAGACTGAAATATTCAGTGACAGCTTTGGAAACAACAAATACGACAGTATTTGGGATTATATTTCCTTGAAAAGCAGCTATTCTACTACGGTTACAGTCCCATCCGGGATTCGACCCCCTTCCTCAGGGCACCAATTGGCGATGTAGACCACTCAGTCACCGAGACTTTGCTAAAAAATGGACGAGGTTCAATCGCAACAGTAGCAGAATAGCTATTTTTCAAGGAAATGTAATCTCAAATACAACAAATAATGCTTATCCAGACTGGGACAACGTTCAGTTGAAAGCACTACCATGACAAGCCAAAAAAGGGCACGCCTCACACTCCTTAGCGCATACGCATTACGATTTCCCTTCCACCAAATCGCTTGGTGACGACTTGGTTCACGGTATAAAAATCACGTGACCAGAAAAGAGTAAATCAAGGCCACTGGTCAAATCGTAATGCGCATGTGCCAAGACATATAGATCACGTGATCTTGGTGCCTCGATCCTGTCAACCATCCAATACTTGTACATTATTTATGTATCTCATAATACTTGAGGATTGTCAACCCTTTGTGTGCACGGACAATTCACCCAAATACAACTAGAGGGCTAAATTATACATTTACAATTACCTTGCTGACAAAATCTGAGAAAGCGAAGGGACAAAATCTCTTGGTGCGTTCTCGATAAATGGTGAAACTCCTGCTCCATTAACTTACACATTTACAGTTAGCTGTCTAACAGTATTTGTACAACAAAATCCCTTTAATCCGCAAGAAAAGAGGAGTCAATTACAAATCTCCCAATTTTGTATGACGACAATAGATCAAAGAGAAGTGAAAATATAAGCGTAATTAACACCTGGTGACTCCAATAATGAAATTAAGGAATTATTTTAGTACATTTATCCCTCAAGAGCCTTGCAGGGTACACATGAAAAGTTTCCCCATCCTCTTGAGATCCCAGTTCCCCTTAACCCTTTCACAGCTAGGATAGCCCCAAGCAGGGTGTCAAGCCATGATCCAAATTTACCTAAGCCTTACACAATGTTAATTCCTCTATCTCCCACCAGGGACAATAGCCCTCCCCAACTTCCTGTAGTCCTGAGTCGCAGCGACAATTGGACTTGGAGGTGACTCTACCTATTGCAACAATGGGGTCTATTGTCTTCCTCCCATTTCCTATGCTTGACAATGATGGAGCTGGTAGTTTCACTGGTACTACCACTACATATTCATCCTTGCGAAAGTAGAGCATCATCTCGCCTGGACAATTTACTCCTATAATTATTGCACTTGTATGAAATAGTTACGTAAGAAGATCGGAAATGATAACTACTCACAAAAGTATGTTGGGATAATCTCCTTTAATTCTATTCTCTGCAACACAATAACTTATCTTAAAGAATTAATGATGTAAAAGTTATACTGCCCAAGATAAAACTTCCAACAAGATGACCATGGCCACAATAAATACACACATCTTCTCCGAAATTTTCTCTGACGAATTGCTACATTTCCCTACACCCCTACCCCCTCGACCACTCTGCACCACCCATGGTCAGAAACTAGTTTGGAAAAAAACTTGCCTCAGGGCTAGTATGGTAAACATGGCATTTTCATTTACCTGATGTAAAAATATACTTGCCTTAGATTTTCATCAATCAACTCAAAAAGCTTACCAAAATATTAGATTTGAAACTGCTGAATAAACAACCACACTTGTCGGTTGTGTTAACCCAATGTATTATAGTGAGTGAGTGAAAGAATGTGATTTAATGTAGCAGGGGGTAATATTTCAACCATAGCGCTATGGTTGGTACAACCTTGCGGTTGTGAGGCAGATGCTCTACCAACTGAGCTACCCGGGCAAATGTACTATAGAAACAAGAAATTTGGTTTCCCGACCTATTGCTGCTCCTAGACTAAAATATAGTCTCTGAAGAAATATTAAAATTTTTATTTAAAAAAATAATACATAAATAAATTGAAACGATATTCATTTGTTATATAACACAAATAAGATCCCAGAGAGTCTGCTCACTTCAGCCTGAAGCTGTGGCTATCTAGACTGGGAAAATATCTAGACTGTGTGCTTGTGTCTGTTAGAATAAAACTTCAGGATCTGGATGACAGACTATTGCTGCTCCCTGAAATATCTGGTGTATGCATCACTGACCTTGGATCTATGCTGATGTCAAAACGAAACTATACCAAGACATTCAGAGACTTAAGAAAAACAAAGAAATGATGGCTTATTTTCAAAGATATTTATTCAAGTATTTAGTGTGTGCTCAGGAGTTTCGCACTTTCACGATAACTTATAAAAACACTTTGTGGTAATTTCATGCTAGTAATGCTTATAGAAGTTAGTATCCTATACTGCAGGCGGTACTTCTCAACGACAAAGAGAAGTAAATTCTTTTTACTGTGTAAAATTGTTTCTTTTCTGGTGTCGCTTTCGATGTTTCCTCTGTCACTCCAGATTATCAAACATAGCCACAAGTCATGTTACAATTTGTTTCTTACCCTCTACAAATTTAAGCCATTCTGGGTCACAAAACGTATGAAAAAGCTACTTCGGTTTGGTAATGAATTTACATGTATTAACTCATGCACCATAATACAAACTTAAACATAAAGCTTTACAGTTTAAAATAACGTTTCAACTACATGTATTAACAACTGTCAAAATAGCTGCATTGATATCTAAAAAATCCAGTGTACGTAGTGTATCCAGTGTAGTGCAATATTTTTCAAAATTATTTATCTCTATTATTTATTTCTTTCTGTAGCGAAAATGCGAAACTATCACTGAAAACGGGATACATAGTGATGGAGTTAGGGTACAAAACGATGGAATGAAAATAGGTCTGGGACAAGTCGATGTGTCTGATTGTCCCCAGGGTACTTTTCGATGGTCCCCCGGACAAAAACAACCCTATCAGCATAGCATATGGCTCATCAGAAAATCAGCCATCAGAAGAAAGTTGTGCTGAAAGAATTTCGCCAGTCAGGCACTATTCTGTGGACCCATTTGCAAGCCAATAACATTTACAAGTCTAGGAATAGCTTAGATATTTTGCTGTGGAGGTCAAAGGCTCTTTTCATATATTAAAATCATTTGAAAATACATACAAGGGAGAAAAAATAAATTAATTTAAGAAACTTTAGTTAGTCTTTATTTTGGTATCCGCCAGTTCAGTTAATTAAAAATTGCGAAATATGCAGTCTGTGTCAAATATGAAATGGTAAATGATAAAAAGTGTTGATAATCTGTCTTTGGAGACAAACTGGTAGACACAACCACTGTTTAATTCCTTTAAGTTTTACACCGTGACCCGAAAGGTCATAAATTAAAGAGCCTAAACCCGATGAAGTAGCTAAAATCTGCTCACTGAAACAGGTTACTGGCACATCTGAAATACAACATGCCTGGAATTGCAATTAGACACAGCAAAGGTGGGAAATGTTTAGACTGTGTCCTACCCACAATGGCAGATGTCAAATCAGGATTATCTCCCTTAATCAGATTATAGTTCACTTATCTGTCACCAGGTAATAAGTAACTGATATTGTTACTAACCAGTCAACCATGAAAACATTTTAATCACCTTAATTCCAGAGATATAATCCAAATTTCTTCAAAGGTTATGTGGATGTTACATTTGTCTTTACTAATTTTTCAGTCATATACTTTATTTCCACACGATCACTCTGTAACCAGTGATGCAAACCTCTTGTTAAAACTCACTAACCAGCACTAGTTTGTTTGAGTAGTGCCGACTAACAATCTGTAGAACCCTTGATAAAGATTTTGAATGCTGCAACTGCCTGTAACCCATCCACATCCCTTTTCATCCTGAACTTATGGTTACCCAAAGCTGAGTTCAAACTCAGATCTACCCAAGCAAAACATAAGTCCTGGCCATAGTGCTACTGGCATTCACTAAGATTACCTTAAAACTTCCAAATTTTGAAAACCCAAAATTAAAAAAAAAGTTAATTGTTGCTTTCAGCAGTTTCCAAATTTTTAATTTTTCACTTACTTTTTGGTAACAATTTTCAAAATTTTGAATTCTAACTCACTACCGTAATCTCAAAAAAGTCGAATACTTTAAAAAGTAAATATTTTTTTTTTTTTCGGTTTGACATTTTGTTAGATTTACTTAATTGTTTATGAGAGAGAGTGATTAACACAGTGTTGTTACCTGGAAAAGTCGGTGAATAAAACTTTAAAGTTGCTTTAAAGTTGGATACCTGTTTCCAAACACGAAATATATTGGCATGTTCTGTGTTGAATAAATAAAATAAACTGTAATTCAGCCATGATAAACATGTGGATGGCTAATCAATGAGCGCCATATTTATTTGCAACGGCTGACGGAAACGGTTAGATTTTCCACTTTTCAAATAAGCCACCATACACTTCACAGGTTTTCTGACACTTTCCAAGGATGAGCCAAGCCCATTATTCTGAAGCATTCGACCCTGACTCAGCCATTTTTTCTGTCTTACACAAGATTATATGATTGGTTTCCAAAAGTTAATGAACATTTTCTATTAACCACTTTGTGACGGGACCCGCAATATTGCGGAAATAAATATTTGGCCAAACGTGAGGACCCGCAATTTGCCCCCGAGAGTCCGAGTGACGGGACCCGCAATATTGCGTGTGCCGAAAAATAACGGAAATTCTGTTTTTTATTGTAATATATCAGGAAGATATTGCTTTTATACCACCTAGCAAAAATTCAATTTTTATGTGTAACTTAGTTTTTGAGAGCCAAATAACGAGTGAAATGTTGGTAAAAGCCCCACAATTATTTATGTCCCGCAATATTTTATGTCATGTATGTATGCCGTTCGGAAACAAGTAGTTTTAGTTGATAATTGTTAGTTAGC
>JAUELE010033294.1:0-16204 GCA_031471655.1 Diodora aspera
CCTCATTTTAGATGGCTCTTACGGCAAGCATGAGGATACTGGGGTCCTATTCTTTCTGGTGTTAGAGCGACACCCTCTGGGAACCCAACGGGGTTGCACATCAAGAGAAAAGTCGAACACATAACTGCAAATGCTAGTGGCCAACACGCCACCTACACTCTCATGGCTAATGGATTACCAGATCAGTTCACAGATAACTGTGCCCTCTCACCGATACATGTTCCAAAACATTTAAGAGACTCCATCATATACAAACCTCTGCAAATTTCTTTAATGAAGGGCAACCATATTTGGACTTGCGGCTAAAGAGGTCATCAATGTACTCTGTCTGCTCGATCTCCCGGAACACCTTGAAGTCTTCTAGGGTGAGTTGAGAGGCCACTTCTGCCGAGTTGAGCTGCAGCAGGCTGATCTGGCTCTCCTTGATGAGCTCGCAGCGAAGCTCATCCGGGACTAGAGACTCGGTGCTCATGTTGTTCTTTAAATAGTACCTGAGCACACGTGGACAAGTACGCCTGGATGAGTATGAGGGGAAATGGGAAAGAGTTAGCCCCGAGCATCGGCCATTGAGTCATGTAGTCAAAGTACCTACCAGTCTTTCGTTAGGATCACCATGAGGTTAAGCATCGTGCAAACCACCAATAATGAATGCAGCAGGTAAAACTGTGTTAAATCTTAAATTAAAAATTCCATAAAGGCTTTTCCCCTCTCTCTTTTTTAAGACCAACACAGTTTTACAAGTATACATGCACAATATCCACAGCAGTTCTTCAGACAGTTTAGTAATGAAATTTGGAAAAAAATAGACTTAAAATGGGAAAAGCATGATACAATAATGTAAATAAAAAATGTAAATTAAACTGCCTGAAGTTCTGACAAAACAAAATAAACAGATATGAGTGTTCGTAAGTGATCACGAAGAGAACCATTGATTCAAAGAGTCGTCAAAAGAATATGTAGTTTCTTAACCATTGTTGTGTATATGATGGAGCAAGGCATGGAGCTAACCTGAGACAGGTTCTGAAGGGACTATAGTTAGACAACTGTCGAAGTATTCCACAACCGAACAACCCTCTGTTCAACATTAGTTCGACCGAGCAAAACCGGGTTCAGTGTGGTTCCAAGATGGCGTCCAATGACACACATTAACGACAGGACGAAACGTAAGTCTTCACTTGATTCATACTTCCCAAGTGAATGATTTGGAGTGTTACATGGTTTTTGCGCAATCTTTCAGCCACATCACCACGATCTCACCAACATCATATCAGTGTCTGGGTTTGTCTCTCCGGTTTGAAAGAAGGGTGCCTGAGCAGGACTCGAACCACAACCGCCAAGGCTGGCATATTGCCTAGCCGACGCACTGACCACTGCACCATCACGTGCCCCCGCATTCTTCCAGAACAGACTAACGGAAGTTAAGCATTAAGAAGGAAGTGTATAGGCTGCATGCACAGTTTGTGATAATTAGATGTTCCTTCCTAAACCTGCCCATGTTCACAGGCAACCATGTCATGACTGCCAATCATGAAGCACATACAAATAATGAAACAGCTCCATCGCATGTATTATTTTCATGTACTCTCAAAAGTCAGCTCCATGACTTTAAATCCAATTAGAAATTGAGAAATCGACTGCTTCAAACAAAACTGCTCCAAATTTAGGTCAACATGCAAGTGAATTTAATGTTTTGGACAAAACACCTTGATCCGTAGTTGGATGGTTCTCTTTGTGTGAAACACTTATAGCACAACTCACATCACCAATAATAAGCTATGAACAACAGAACAACAAGCAAATCAGCTGGATTGATGAATGACATTTTTAACATCAAAATATTTTTATAAATCTTGAAAATGAAAATCATTTGCACCTTTCAAGTATCCATTTACAACTTGCAATTACAAATTTCAAATTAACGATTTACACTTTATATTACCAGTTGCTTGTTATCCTTCAAAATGATTGGCTAAACTAAGTAGCATGCAATATGTAAATATAATTTAATATAATATGCAAGTAGATTTTCTACAAAGTTTTACATAGAAGCAATACAGTGGTTTAACAGGTTTTGGTTTCTTGTAATAATTTATATTTCAAATTTGGTAAATTTATGAGTATCATGCTTTGCACACTTAAATACACCAATGCATAAAATGCCCAAGCACAACACTTCAAATAATTAAGGTGAATTTTATTTTTGAATAAAATTTATGATTTGTAAATCAAAAATCTTGCAGGAAGAGAAATTACATGAACATGAAAAGAGACCTGTTACTGACAACTGTATTGCTCAAATATTACATTCATATTGTCTGTTAAAACTACAATTTATCCAAATAATACATGGATAAGGATGATGCGGAAAAACTTCACAAATTTCATAACTACTTTTTGATGTATTTGAATTTTTGGAAATTAGTGATCATTGATAAAGAAAGAATTCAAAATTTTGGAAATCGTCACCCAAAAGTAAATGAAAAATTCAAATTTTGGGAAACTGCTGAAGTTAACATTTAACATTTTTATAATTTTTAGAAGTTCGAAATTTTTGAAGTTTTACCGTATACATGCTACAAGAAATACAACAAAACAGTGCATTCCAACATGACAATGAAGTGAACCCGAACCGTGCAAACAACATCGATAACCCACATGCAAACTCCACCCACAGATGATATACTGTTACACATCAGTATCATGCAAGTAACATGAGGTGTTAGGGAGTTTTGGTTCTTATATTTAGTGTTGCCACACCCACTTCCCGATTGGTGTAATATGAAATACAACTATCCTCGCAACTAATCATTCTCGTTACCAATTCCGGGTGAGACTAATATTTCTATTTCTATTAAACATTCCTCTATTTACTAGACTATTAAAAAATATAAATTAAATATCCATATAATATTTACATGATAGCTAATTCAATGCCAAGCAATCAAGCTTTGCTGAACTGCTACCTACTCATGCAATGCATGCATACTTATACAAACCTAAATATTCAATATTCATTTTTTTTTTTAAATGAAACATCATCTAAATTAAAATATCAAACTATACTTCCTGTAAACAATTAATTATCTCAGTGCAAAGAAACAAATAAGCCATCTATGCAGCCCAGGACATGAATAGGTTGGCTTTTCTTTGCATGCGCTATGGTTATCCTAATGTGATTTTATTACCTTGGTTACCTATTATCTAACTAGTGGGTTAATGTGATGATGATTATTAGAAGTGCTTCCCTAAAAACTTATTATCAATAGAAACTGAAAATGAATCATCTTTCGGAAAGGTATCATTTGCAAATACTTTATTTTGAAAGATTTACTTTTTTTTCTAAAACTAAATGTTTGTTTACATTATAGAAAAAAAAGTTAAGATTTGAAATTTGAAAATGATATTTTTAATCCTATTTCAATTTTGGTGCCTGAAGTTTAACTTTTGGATGCTGTGAACGAGCCTAGATGTACAGCAAGGAGGTTATTCACCACAAAAACACAACTACACCCAGCTCCCATGTTAAGTGTTTAGTGTTGTGACGATGTTGTGATGTTACGATTAATGGATTAATCTGGTGATGCATGTGATGATGATGATGATGACGATGAAGTATAAATAGAAATAAATGACTGGAAGGGGGGGTTTCAAGGAAAATCCATGCATACAGCGGAAAATTAATTTTTGAAGCAGCGGAAACTCAAAATTTGTAACTATTATCATGCCAAAATTATAGACACAATCTTAGAAGACAACATCAAAAAGCGGGACTTTGCGGAACTTTTCCCCCAAAATTTACTTGACTCTCTGCTCGGGGCTTGCGAGGAATTCTGAAAACTCTCAAATAAATTTATATAAGAAAAAAATCTTCCTAAACTAATTTTTCACAAAAATACAACAGTAACATTTTAATCCCTTACGATACCTCGACAGTGAAACACTCACGCCATTTTTGTGAAGGTGTGTTCAACATTCACACTGTGAGCTGAGTATGTACAGTTACATGAACATGTGGTGTGTGTCCTTAAATCATGTATCAACGTAACATACAGATTCTGCAGATACATTTACATACAAAGTGCTGTGCAGGGTATTTGCAAATTGTGTACATCACAATCAGAGCTTGTCCTTTGGAAACAAGATCAAAGTTCAGAGCATTCCCAATATATTGATGACAATGAAATATGGCAACCCTTGAGAAGCAGAAAATTTCCAAATTTCGTATGAATGCTGGCAAGCTCAATGTGAATATACGAATTGCAAATACAAGCGGCCTATCAGTATAGTGTGCAAGAATCCCAGTCCCCCATACAACTCCCAACCATCTAGACATGAGCACTTCTAACAAACCTTAAATATATGAGAATGTGACCAAAGCACAGTGACAGGAGCACTGGACATATGAAAGATTCATTATGGCGGGTAAACTGTCTGAATCGGGTATACGCAGACATGATAACGACAGAGGGATAGACAAAAAGTGTTATGGCCATGACGAGAATCGATCACAGCTTGGCAGCGGCGACCCATGCAAGCTATTAAATGCTGAATAACACGTTGGGAAATGTTCAGCCACTCTTGCTGAAGAGCCAAAAGCAATGTTGCAAGAGGCTGAGGTTACTGTCCTCTGATGGGACATTCCAAAAGTGTAATCTTGATCGATTTTCTAGAAGGACACCTGACGATTACTGGGGCTTATGATAAAGTTGTTTTAAGAAAATTTTAAACTGCATTGGCTAGAGAAAGGCCAGGAAATTGATTGAAGTATTTACCAGCTCATTCTCAGAGGGTAACAAAGACTGCCCTACGATAATTTCGTTGGCAAACCCGATTCATCTGCCCTATAGCCCTGATCTTGTACAGTCAGAAATGTTATTGTTCCCAAAAGTCAGACGATTTGAGAAAAACATGATTTGAGTCACTCAATGGTGCCAAAACTGCCGTTTTGACATGGTGTGAAAAGAGCACTGAATTCTTCAGAGGAGGACAAGAAAGACCTTCAGAAGTGTATGGAGAGATGGAGAGTATGCCCAGAAACAATCGCTTTTGATATTTATGTTATTTCGGTGGACCAACATTTCATACTTAACATTTGATCCTTTTCACACTGTGCATTACTCGTAGATGACATTTCGTACAGTATATCCTTTCCATATCTTCAATGTCTTTGTTTACCGATGAAGTGAAGCATTGCGTGTAGAAGCAATGATCCTATGGTTGAGTAAGTGTCGCTACAGGTTCATAAATGAGTTCATTGTGTGAAGTATATCCTTATTTTGCAGCTTATTTTACATGGTTATGTGTCCGTATACAGGAAGTGGGTCTGCGATGCATATCACAAACATTAGGTTCTTTTAGCAGTTTCAATGTCAACATGGCTACTTATAAATTTTGTTTTAGATATCTTTGTACACTAACACGTGTCTTGATGGTTGTGATTTGGTATGTCTGTATACAACAACATGCGTTTGATGCTTGAGTGGGGTATGTCTATGCATAACACCATGTCCACGATTATGTTCGGTATGCCTATGGCCCATAGCACGTGTTATGATGACGGGTTTGAGTATGTCTCTGTACGAAAACACGAGTGCTGATAATCATAAGCTGCGCACATCTCTGAACAACCATAATTGTACTGATGACTGCGTTGAACGCGCCTATGTACAAGACAAGTTATGATGATTGGTTTTGGGTATGTCTATGTACCACAACACGTGTTCTGATGATTGGTTTTGGTAATGTCTATGTACCACAACACGTGTTTTGATGATTGGTTTTGGTATGTCTATGTACCACAACACGTGTTCTGATGATTGGTTTTGGGTATGTCTATGTACCACAACAAGTGTTCTGATGATTGGTTTTGGTATGTCTATGTACCACAACACGTGTTCTGATTATTGGTTTGGGTATGTCTATGTACCACACCCCGTGTTCTGATGATTGGTTTTGGGCATGTCTATTTACCACAACACGTGTTCTGATGATTGGTTTTGGGCATGTCTATATACCACAACACGTGTTCTGATTATTGGGATGGGTATGTCTATTTACAACAACACGTGTTCTGATGATTGTTTTGGGTATGTCTATGTACCACAACACGTGTTCTGATGATTGGTTTTGGGTATGTCTATGTACAACAACACGTATTCTGATGATTGGTTTTGGGTATGTCTATATACCACAACACGTATTCTGATTATTGGTTTGGGTATGTCTTTGTACCACAACACGTATTCTGATGATTGTGTTTTAGCATGTTCATGTACAACACACGTGTTCTGATGGCTGTGGTGGACACGTCTATGTACAGCAGCACGTGTTCTGATGATTGTATTTTAGCATGTTCATGTACAACACACGTGTTCTGATGGCTGTGTTGGACACGTCTATGTACAACGACATGCGTTCTGATGTATTGACAACTATACGTGTTCTGATGATTGTATTGGGTGTGTGTGCACACGAACGCGTGATTAATTGTATTGGGTATACTATGTACAGTTATATACGTGTTCTGATGATAGCGTTCAGTATGTACAGCACATGTACTCACGATTGTGTTTGTATCAACTGTTGAAACTGTCTATGCATGCAATAGATTTAGGTGTGCACAAAACATCCATTGCATGTCCATGGCATTTATGCAGCACGTCGGCGCTGGTATTTAATACATGGCGAAAGCTAGAAATATCTGTAATATTTAAAATTTCAAACATTTCCTTGTACATGTATTTTTGTTTCAGTACACCTGTGTATAACATTGTTCATTGAAATATTGTTTTTTCCACTTATAACACAATATGCATTTTGCATGTTCACTTCTCTGTTCATCATACATTGCCCCTTTTTCATTCCATTAAAGCATAAATTTACTCTCAAACTTTTAAGCTTGTTGACTTTTTTGTTAATAAGCTACTCAAAAGAATTTAGGGGTGAAACCTGAATTAAGCATCAACTTATATACATGTAATTGAGTTTTCTGTTCGATGTTTAGCCGAAACTAGTTATATGAACATATTTTGGGAAAGGGTGTTATTCAGACAATACTGTTACTTCTAAAAAATTATCAATTACCTGAAAAAGGTAGGCTTAACATTGATGCTGAAGGATATTGAATTTTAAGAAAATTTACTTCACGTGAAATGTTCCTCAAATTCTGATATTCATTTGTTGTTCATGATTGTCACCTCAAACATGTCATCGTGTGGATTTCGGATGCGCGGCTTCCTGTCAATAAAATAGTGTTATCACTATGTTTTACCATACGCGTCTTTTGAGTAGTAGGATATATGTACGAGCATAACTTGCATACAAATAGACAAATAATGAAATCAGGCAGGGGATAGTCCTGCTCCATGACTGTGGAATTATTATTTTCATTAATTAATAAATTTATTTTAAAAGCCTTTAGCCAGTCTACAAATCAAGTCTAGCTAAACTGTATTGTAGGAGCAGGGCTTGAAGGAATAAAAAATAAATATAATAAAATAATGTAAACTATTTCATAGACTATTTGTTAGTCTATACTGAGGGCGGAGATCTATAGTACGCTAGTAGGCCCTTCACTTGTGGCCTGCTAATGCCTTCTTGGCACCAACAATTCCAGGATCATGTAACATCCAAGGGGCATTAGGGCTAACTTAAATTTGGATGGAGCTTCAGACTGAGAAGTAGTGAATAAATCAGAAACTATGTTGTACTTCTCTTGTATATTCCTCATTATGGTTTGATTTATATAGAAATTTTGCTGTGACCCTGAAGATGAAAAATTGCTAAAATGAGCCGTGGGTCTTGGTGTCTCCCAGCGAAATGTATCAGTAGACTAAAGCAGGCCATATATTTGTCCGTTGTGCGTGTACGTACGCGTGTGCGTTGTCATGTCCCGTGAAAGCAGTGCTCACCCTAACTTTGTGGGTGAATTATGAGCGTGGATGTACAGCTAAATTGCCATTTTTTAATCAGGTCTCTGGGTGCTTGGTGATGATTTCCTTCCTTTTATTATCAGGAACAGTGTACCAAAATTCTAAACACTAAGCATATTTGCACATTGGGTTCCTAGAGAGTGGCAAATGGATTGCTGAACTAAAAACCATTTTATTTTCTTGCATGTTTCTTCATGAGAATGGCTTGTACAGTACACAATTTCACACCATGACTTCAGTATGAACAAATGGATGGCTATACTAAAACAATTAGTTTTGTGAAATGTTTGATACATGTAATTTGATTTCACAAGTGCAACATAGCATAATTTATAGTCTAGACTTGCTTAACTTGAGTCAGGGCTGTATAAAAACAAAATCAACAGTGATCGGGCAAGACTTATGGATTGCTTGCTTAATTAAAGGTTAACTTGCAACAGGTTCTAGACAAAAGTCGCCATCATAGTGATTCCTATATGCCTCGACACAGGGTGTTGATCAACTATTCAGCCTGTGTCCATGATCCTAGGGTACACACAGAAAAGGGAACCATTATGGATTGAGTTCCCTGCTAGAATCTGCAATCTAAAGTTGCTTCTCTCTCTCTCTCCCTCTCTCTCCTCTCCTTCTCTCTCTCTCTCCTTCTCTCTCTCATCTCTCTCCTTCTCTCTCTTTTACTATCTCTCTCTTCCTCTCTCTCTCTCTCTTCCTCTCTCTCTCTTCCTCTCTGGTTCTCTCTTCCTCTCGTTCTCTCTTCCTCTCTCTCTATTCTTCTCTCTCTCTCTCGTCATCCTTTCTCTCTCTGTTCCTCTCTCTCTCTCTCTCTTCCCCCCTCTTTCTCTATTCCCCTCTCTCTGTTCCTCTCTCTCTCTCTGTTCCTCTCTCTCTGTTCCTCTCTCTCTGTTCCTCTCTCTCTCCTCCCCTCTCTCACTTCCCCTCTCTTTCTCTCTCTTCCTCTCTCTCTCTCTTCCTCCTTTCTCTCTCTCCCCTATCTCTCTCTCTTCCTCTCTCTCTCTTCCCCTCTCTCTCTTCCTGTCTCTTCCTATCTCCTTCTCTTCCTCTCTCTCTCTTCCTCTCTCTCCATCTTCCTCTCTTCCCCCTACTCTCTCTTCCTCTCTCTCTCTTTCTTCCTCTCTCTCCCCTCTCTCTCTCTCTTCCTCTCTCTCCCTTCCTCTCTCTCTCTCTCTTCCTCTGTTCCTCTCTCTTCCCCCTACTCTCTCTTCCTCTCTCTCTTCGTCTCTCTCTCTCTCTTCCTCTCTCTCTCTTCCTCTCTATCTTCCTCTCTCTCACTCTTCCTCTCTCTCTCTCTTCCTCTCTCTCTCTTCCTTTCTCTCTCTCTTTCCCTTTCTCTCTCTCTTCCTATCTCTCTCTCACTCTTCCTCTCTCTCTCTCTCTTCCTCTCTGTCTCTTCCTCTCTGTCTCTTCCTCTCTCTCTTCCTCCCTCTCTCTTCCTCTCTCTCACTTCCTCTCTCTCTTCCTCTTTTCCTCTCTCTCTCTTCCTCGCTCTCTCTTCATCTGTCTCTCTCTCTTCCTCACTCTCTCTTCCCCTCTCTCTCTCTTCCTCTTTCTCCCTCTTCCTCTCTCTCTCTTCCCCTCTCTCTCTTCCTCTCTCTCTCCCTCTTCCTCTCTCTTCCTATCTCTCTCACTTCCTCTCTCTCTCTTCCTCTCTCTTCCTCTCTATCTCTCTTCCTCTCTCTTCCTCTCTATCTCTCTTCCTCTCTCTCTCTCTTCCTCTCTCTCTCTCTTCCTCTCTCTCTCTTCCTCTCTCTCTCTCTTCCTCTCTCTCTCTTCCTCTCTCTCTCGTTCTCTCTCTTTTCCTCTCTCTCTCTCTTCCTCTCTCTATCTTCCTCTTTCTCTCTCTGTCTTCATGTGTCTGGTTCTACCCTCTTTCCGGGTCCCTTGTTCTCTCTTACGCTTTTCTCTCCCTCTTTCATTCTAAATCTATTTCTATCTCCTCTCTCTTTCGGTTACCTGTCTTTCTCCTGCCGTCTCTGGCTCGCAATTGCTCTTTCCCTTCATTTATCCTTTGGGGCTTCCGGAGAGTGACGCGGTGTCAGTCAGAAACAATAAGTTCCCAGTAACCCAATGCTTGTCGTAGGCGGCTTATATGGATATAATTTGCGTTCACGTCCTTTCTATCAATCTCATTCATATTTTCTCTCAGTGGACACCTTGCACATCACGTTGTGTTATAGCTGAAAAATTGCCCTTGAAATCAACTTGCCTCAACACTTTAACTCATTGCCCCTTTCATGATTCATCACATCATGTTTCATTTTAAAATTGATTCATCACATTATATTTATTAAAACTGATTCATAAAAAATAGAATATGATTCATGACATCGCGTTCAATTGAAATATGATTCATGGCATCACGTTTCATTAAAATATGATTCATCACACATTATGTTAATTAAAATGATTCATGACATCACGTTTCATTATAATATGATTCATAGCATCGCGTTCCATTAAAATATGATTCATGGCATCACGTTTCATTAAAATATAATTCATCAGACATTATGTTCATTAAACTGATTCATGACATCGCGTTTCATTAAAAGTGTATGTGTTTCATTATATCGCCTTTCATGAAAAACCTCCGCTGTTTTACTACACCCCTTCCATTAAAAGTTGCTGCTTGTTTCAGCATATCATATTTCACTGTCTTTACTCTTCGTTCCACCGAAACCGTACTCACTTCATCAAATTTAAATAAAACCATAACAGTTTCATTACGTTCGTGTCATGAAACTTCGTCCATTCCGTTTTACAACACAGTGGCGGACTCAGCCATGTGAAAAGGTGAGCAGCCTTTGGTCCGGACAGGCTTCTTCCGTCAATTTTTCTATCGAAAACATATATGATTTGCCCAAACTAAGCGCCCACATTGGTGCCTGTAATATGACTTAGACCCCTCAAGGACGACTCTCTGAAGTAGTATTGTTTCTACGATAAAGTTTTAAATTGACGTTGAAACATTTAAATAATATCCAAAACATATAATCAATAAATTCATAATGAGATATCGTTTCTAACACATTGAAAATCATATATATAGTCACATATATCTACTGTCCCTAAATATACGCTCTCAGATTGTGTCAATTTTATGACCAGTCGTAAAAGGTCACGTGAACTGTACTATACGCCAGGAACGATTGGTGGAAACATATTAATGATGACATCGTGAAAAGCATCTAAATGAACAGAGAAGCAATGAAATGTACAAAGTTGGTGAACAAAACTTCATAAACAATCTTCTGGTTTTTGATTGGATAGTGTAGTAAGAAAATAGCACTGAAAGATGTATTTATAGAGCCCCCGTATTCGGGATTATCAAAGCTTTTTGAAAGCCACACCGAAATCTTACAAGAAGTTGAAGTGATCCACTGACTCCCTCGCAGAAATCAACATGGAACTGTCTGTAAGTACACCTTAGTTTGGAAGCATTAAAAAATAAAATCTTTCTCGAGTAATTTTGTTTTACAAAATGTGACGAGGAGCGAGAATTTATAAAGCAAAAACATTGACCAGGAAGGATATTTTTTTTCATATTTTCCCCTCAAAAATCAGCAATGCTGAATAACAAAATCCAGTGCACTCAAGATAACAAAAGGTTAGCATGGTTCAAAGTCACTCAAAATTGTCTTCAAATCTTCTTTGCTTGGTTGTATCAGGAATAACTCGCTTATCCATAGTTATAATAACTACATGTGTAGAATAATTATGTGATTGGATGCGGGAAACTGAAAAGAATATTATTTTAGTCACAGTGAGAAAGTCCGTCACGCAGCATTTTAAGTGACGCGCCGGTACTCCTGAAACATTTAATTTTTTTTACCTTACCTGTTAAATGTTGAATCTCATAGAAGCCAACTGCTATGCTGGCACTACCCTTAGTCAATGTCTAATAAACTTAGCCTATATCTGTGACGGACATCTGAACTGATCATAAGAACGGCTACCGAAACATTATATACTCAGCCCAACTATTGAAGGATCAGTGTAACGACCTACCCGTAATTTTCGAAAGTCATAATGATGGGTATATAAGTAACAGAGTTTTATAAATAAATGTATATTTTGTGACATGAAGAGAGGAAAATGTGCAGTTGCACGACAGGAAGGCTACGTTGGATGGTTTTGTTTTTATGCTCATTGTACGTTTAGGTGCTTCTTCGCATTTCTAGTCATTTCTAAATACAGATTTTAAGCATGTCTTGTTTTCAGCAAGTCGCTACATGAAACATCAATAATCAAACATCGTGTATTATCAATCATTGTTGATATTTAACCTAATTGCTGTGAAAACCATAGCTTCAAAAGTGTCATTTTACGCCTATTCGAATGAGTGACCCTACAATAGTTGGCCTGAGTGTATTACCTCTCATACTGTTTGAGAACTATCCTGTTGACATTTAATAGTGATTATTGTTTGCAGCAATAATGATCTCTCGGCATTATAAAAAATATAACGATATTTTGTTCCTCCTCTATGCTATTGCCTAATATCTCTGGATATTTCTTTCCGCCCCTATGTGTTATTGCCTTATATCTCTGGATATTTCTTTCCTCCTCTATGCTATTGCCTTATAATTCTGCATATTTCTTTCCTCCTCTATATCCTATTGCCTTATATATCTGGATATTTCTTTCCTCCTCTATATTCTATTGCCTTATATCTCTGGATATTTCTTTCCTCCTCATTATGGTATTGCCTTGTATCTCTAGATATTTCTTTCCACGTCTATATGTTATTGGCGTATATCTCTGGATATTTCTTTCCTCCTCTATATGTTATTGACTTATATCTCTGGATATTTCGTTCCTCCTCTATTATGTTATTGCCTTATATCTTTGAATATTTCTTTCCTCATCTATATGCTATTGCTATATATCTCTGGATATTTATTTCCTCGTCAATATGTTATTGCCTTATATCTCTGGATATGTCTTTCCCCCTCTATATGTGATTGGCTTTTTAAAACTTTTGTTCCTCCCCACATTTTCCCCTCCGCCCCTGTTCTCTCTCTCTCTCTCTCTCACACACACTCCCTTCTCTATCTATTTTTGTGTCTCTGCCCTTCCCACAGGCAGATTTAACGTGCGTGTGAGGTGTGGGGGTATGGGGTGTGGAAAGCTCTGGCAAGCATAAGGAAAAGCTGGTAAATTGAAGCAGCCCCTACTGCTTCTCTTTCGTTCCTTTAGCTCGCCATTTCTCTCTGTGTGTCTCTCTCTCCCCTCCCCCCCTCTCTCTCTCCAGCTGCCTTTCCTTCTATCATCCTCTTGTTCTGCGTGTGCCTGTTTCGGCCTATTTCTCCCCTATTTCTCTCTCCCTGCTCTTCTTCCATATTCTCCCCCCTTTCGCTACATTTCTCTCTCATTAACAGGAGGCTCTTAAACGAGGAGGGGCTCAAACTCGGCAGAGAGGAGGGGGGGGGGGACTCGAGCCCCCGGGGACCTTCCCCACTGGATCCGCCACCGAATCCCTTTGCATATTAAGAAAGTTATTAAAAAAATCCTCATGTTTATCACAAGTTTTGACACGGCTCTCGAGTTAGTTTCAACCAAAACACAAGTTCTTCTGGTTGCAAATTGTACACAAGTCGAACACCTCTCCCACTGTCCACTGGCAGATGCAAAAAATGAAATGTTTCTCGAGTACCGGCGCGTCATTAAAATGCTGCTCGTCGGACATTTGTATTGTGAATACAATGATATTCAACTTAATTTGTTTTGTTTTGGATTGCATTTTCTTGAAAAGTAGCTAATCTGCTACCTTTGAAGTTGAGTCCGGGATTCGAACCCAAACCCTCAGAATCAGGCATCCATCGCCAGCACTAAAGATCAGTGTTGTAGACCACTGTAAGTAATTGTCACAGCTCCCAAGGCCGATATGGCAGTGAAATATTTAGGAAATGATCAAATACAACATAATGTGTTTTATTTGGGATCATATTTCCTTCAAAAGTAGCTATTTCGTCTTGGAAGCGGTGATTATTACCTATCATGGGCTTACTTAATGTCGACTATGTAGAACCCTCAGTTGCTGAGCTTCGTTTTTAGCGAAATCTCGCTTGCTGAGTGGTCTACATCGCTGATCTTTAGTGCTGGAGATGGGTGCCTGACCCTGAGGGTGCGGGTTCGAATCATGGACGGGACTCAACCGCAGCAGTAGTAGCATAACTACTTTTCAAGGAAATGTAATCCCAAATAAAACAAATTATGTTAATCATTTCCTAACTGTCACTGAATATTTCACTAAAATAATATTCTTTTAATTTCCCTCGTCACATAAAGAAAATTCTCTTCCGTTCATCTACACTAATTATAGCTCCTGGTAAAGGAGTTGTAGTCGATGAAACAGTGCTTGCTACATTTGCAGACGTTACAACACCTGGTGTCACATAAATTATCTAGAGTGTAAAGTGTATTGTCAATCTTCTTTTGTCAGCTATGTTTGCTGATTGTAGAAAAAAGAGTATTTACATCTCTCGTCACTTTTGCTTCATATAACAATAAGATATAAAGTCGTCCCTTTCTCGCCCATATTTCGAACAGACTATTTGAGAAACATAATTATTTTTTTTATGCAGCCTTTAAATTGTCATGGCGACAGGGTAATGAAGCAATTATGTGCTTGACAGTTTAATGAATAAATACACCGTTATTTGTCTTTGTTGTATCAGGGAGTTTGTACATACAGTATGTAGAAACTCCCTGGTTGTATGCTGCTTCCTGGGTTGTCGCATTACTTTATTTAATAGTTGGTTCTACTGATTTCTAGGGATTCGTGTACATGCTAGTTGTGATGCTGGCTGCCCTGTTGATGATGGGCTATGGTGTCAACGCCCAGGACTGCTCGCAAGAAACCAGTCCCGAGGCGTATGCTATCTGCTGTGCTAACTCGGGCATGTACGTAAAGCTTTAGTGATGAGAGAGAGAAAGAGAGAGAGAGAGAGAAAGAAAGAGAGAGAAAAAGAGAGAAATAGAGAGAGAGAGAGGGGGTGAAGAGAATGAGGGGTAGAGAGAGAGGGGTGGAGAGAGGGAGAGAGGGACGGACGAACAAGGGGAGATAACTCTGGAATGTGAACCTCGGAGAACAGATGGAAAGCAAAAGGAAATAAACATTGACACATGTATACATGTGATGATTGATATAATTACAGAAAAAAAGCGGGTGATAAATGAATGAAGATTGAGCAGGATAATCAAAGACCTAAAGAGACAGATAAATGAATGGAGAGAGAGAGAGAGAGAGAGAGAGAGAGAGATGGAAAAGTCTATTTTGCAACCTAAAACCACACACACCGATCAACGCTCGCGAACTCAACCGTACAGTGGCGTCGCTCGGTGTGCGTGGGGTTTTAGGTTTGTCCAACTCTGACTTCAGTTGAAACATGTTGTTTCTATTGCAGCAACTGCGGAGGCTTTGGCACCTTCAAGTAGTGTGACTTTGAAGCAAATGGGTCCATTTTCTAAGGTACGCAATTACATTGAATGACTGAATGAAATGAGACACAGATAAACGATTTGCACAGGGGTGAATCTAGGTTTTTTGTGAAGGCGTGGGGACAACGTATTTCATGTAATTTTGTAACCGTTCGTGGACTGGTCATTGCTAAGAAATGGTTCAAGCTGTCCTAGAAGCCATCCATCAAGTGCACGAATCGTATGCGATATCCCTTCTGTGTAACGTCACATGTGGAACGCCATTTTGTCTGTAACGAGCCCAACGTGAAAGAATAGTGTTACGTTGGACGCAAACAATCTCGGCACCACATTTAGTATCAAGCATTCCATTTTCACGCAAACTTGGGCGAGTCGTGCCAAGAAGACATTTCATACTGCGCCTTTCCAAAATTAATGTGTTTTCAGGTTCCAAAGGATTAGCACAATGGATATAAGCCGTTGGCTTCAAGATTTAAACACCAGGTGTTTATGACGTGGAAACATGCAGAAGCATGTAGGCTACGCATGTTAAAAGTAACAGGCACACGCACATGTCATAAGGCACATCAAAACCACGAGTCGCTAGCCAGACATGCCTTTACCAATTAAAATAATATATATGAGTCAGCTTACCAGCAATATTCTTGATATTCCTAATGCACAGAAACTATTTTCCTTGAGTATAACGTGTAGAGAGACCGAGACGAATAACTCTTTGCTAGAAGTAGGCCATTAATCTTTAAATGAAGGCGCGGTGTTCGTGTACGTGGTGACTGGTAGAGCGTCGGACTGGTGATCTGACGAGCCGGGTT
>JAUELE010033405.1:0-16199 GCA_031471655.1 Diodora aspera
AGCCGTCTAAAATGAGGATATTTTGCTTTCTCTTTCTTACTATCGATCCTGTGTTGTCCCTTTTCCTGATGTGCTTCCTGCACATCACATTGCGCTATGGCTGAAATATTGCCCCCTGCAATGTAAAAATCCATTTCACTCGCTCACATGTGCGAATCATCAGTCGCACCAATCGTAATAACTGAAATGAATTTGGTACCTTCAATTATATTTCTTAGCGGCATTTTCCTCTCTTTTAGCAATGTAAGAAATAAAATTCTGGCAATACTTCTGCAAGTTTTCCTTATGTCCGCGTCTTCTTTCAGCTAATTCGTAGAGAAACGGAAAGTCCCAATAAGGTCTGGCATGCTTTGCAATTCCATATGCATTTCGGAAGAGTTTGCATGACCTGTCGAAATTTGACTTGTTCAAAGATTGGATTGCTTCTTAACCTGTCGGCCTACTAAGGCAACTGATTAGAACCTAATGCAGCATTTTTAGCTTTCTGTTCAACTGCATTTTCTTTGTGTAACTGTGATAGTTCATGATGTTTTACTGACGGTTCCCTTCTCATCACCATCTATCACTAGAACTCGGGCAGAGCAAAGTCTCAGACTCAGAGTTGTCATTTGTCTATGTGACCAGGCGAAACCGAGGAAATTATCAGATTTGATAATTCAAACATTGAGGTATATTATTCCAGCAATGATTCGAAAACATTTTCGTCTAAGGGCCTAAATACAGAAACACAGAAAGGCAGGTTTATGAATAAAAACTCAGTGAGGAAGTTTCGAAAACGTCTAAGCTGCGATGTTGGGGTGGATTCACCATGAAATATGGCCAATGCAACACCGTTTAACGGACTAGCCATCCTGGCTAGCTGTTTCAAAAAGCTCTTAGCCCAGTGGAAAATCTTCTAGCCTTGGGCAAACAGGCGAGAGCATTAATTTTGAATCCTGCTCCAACCTCCTCCTCTCCAATGAGAGTTTGAAAGATCTTCCTGTTTTTGCTGGCACTATACTGTACCATTTTTGCTCTGAGATACACGTCAGATCCCACCTAATCAAGTTTTACCTAAGATCAATCCACCGCCCACCCTGGGCCTCGCATCTGCGGCACTTGTCAAGCCCAGTTCTGCATGTTACAATTGTTACCCTTTGAAATATTGGATACATACATGAACATGAACACCACTGATCTAAGTTTTCTGGTCCTGGTACAGGTTAGTGTTTATTTCCAGCACATTTATCGCATATACAACAGAATGGCTGCATCTAAATGTCATAATATCATATCTAATTGTCATAATATGATATATCTAAATGTCATATCATATAAAAAGTCACCTAATACTCGACAACATCAGAAATCTGATATACAGTGTGTTTTGCCAGTTTGTTATATAGTTCAAAAGACAGATCTTTAAAAGCTGACGCAGAAAATAGAATCAAACGAAAATACGAAACTAGGGCTAGATTTTGTATGCATAGGAAACTTATCCTCTATCAGCGCTCTCAAATGAGGTGGCAGCATGCCCCCTGTGAGTGGCAGGTGTGATGTTATCTGTGAGTGCAGTGCTTTCTTTCCTCTTCAGTCGCAGATTGTATTGTCGTAATCGTGTCCTGCCAATGCCGTGATCATGACAGCAAGTGCATCTTGAACTTTCCCACCACTACTTAACCTTGTTTCCATGTTTTCATTTTCGATTTGAATCTAAATTGAGGTTTTCAGCTCGTTCCTCTCAGCGGTATTTGATAGCGGTTCAAAGATTCAACGTCAAGCTGCGACAGTGTTTGTTCAAACCAGCGCAACCAATTTCCATCTTTGATTCTTAGATATCTAAATTATTTCTACCAAGGATATTGAGCCGAGTTTTAATAAAACGGAGAATATATCACACGGAATAATCACTTTGAGTTTTTTTAAGTTAATGCTGGTTAAATACAGACAACCCTTGAGAAATAATTTTCAAGGCCTGCTTACATTTTTCAGAGATGACTCGCATATTTTTAAGAATTATTTTGATGAATCGTTCTGCCATATTGATGATTTAATGGTCTGGGTTTGTGTTTTCAGGCCTGCCAATTTAAGCCCAGATTCATCATGCCCAGTTAGAAAATGAAAGACTCCTCCTTCTTTCACATTGCTGGAGTTATGTTGTAAGGAACGCAGTGTCAATGTAGAAATCATCTCCTTTAACGCCTGTCAATCACAGTTCATATACGTTGTGATAGTTATTATTTTCTTGGGATATGTTCTCTCACGCAAATATTTGACTATATTATTTGCTCAAAATTTTCTAACTATTCAACAAAATACCAGTCTTAGTAAATTGAGAGAATAAAGTGTCATGATTTTGGTAATGCCAATCCAAAGGAAATTTTGGACGCCAACAGCCAGTATGTATTGAAGACCTATGACATCTGTGTTCTAGCAATGAAAACAAAATGATTGTAACCATTACCATGATGTTGGATCAGCAGGACAATGTCAAAATTTGGGGGTGGGAGTGTAAAATTTGTTCCAAGCTTGTTCCACACAATAATTGATGAAAACTTTCAAGTTTCAATCTAGACTCGGTCCCAGTCCTAAGGGATTTTCAAAATACAAATATGACAATTTTAAAAATTAGATACAGTATATAAAATAGCTCTATTCATCTACTAAGAAAGGAGACTTAACTACAGTCGGGGGTTCAAGACTAGTTCCAGTCTTACATCGATGACCACTCTTAATATTTATGCATGATGGGTTCCTTGCACCTTTAGCCTTGTTTTTATAATCAATCGATAATGAACCTCCATATTCATTATAATGTGGGGCGTGGGATGACACAGTGGTTAGTGTGTCAGCCCAATGATCTGCCAGCCTTGACAATCATGGTTTGAGTGCCACCCATGTACCTCTCTTTCAACCCGGAGATTGGAGCCTCACACCGAGTTGGTGACACCGTGGTAATTGGCTGAAAGATTGCCTAAACCATGTAAAATCCAAAGTCACTCGCTCATTAGAATATCAAAACAAGGCTGTAGGTGCAAGGAACCCGTTACACATAAATATTAAGAGTGGTCTATTGATGAAAATGTCCACTTTTCAACTTTGAAATTGGAGACCTATTTTAGTTTTTGTTTCGTTTGAATACAGCCCATCCAGACAAACTAGCAGAAAATGTGGACCTCATGCACATCAGTTAACTAAGTGATGAAAACAATATCTGATGTCAATGATTTATTGCAATTCCTTCCTGCCATGACTCTTTTGATGTACTGTCTTTTCCTTTGAGCCGACTCTTAGATCACGGCAATGAAATTCAGATTTAGCAAGTGACAAGTCGTAAACAGCTTGCTGACAACAGGTTTATGACATTTTATGTCTTGTCTTTTCTGCATGGTGATAGTACGGTAAAACTTCTACAATTTCAAACCAGAAAAAATAATTTCTGTTCAAATTTTTGGAAATTGATGATCTTTCATAAAGTTTGAATTCAAAATTTTGGAAATTGCCACCAAAATGTAAGTGAAGAAATTGGGAATCTGCTGAAGGCAACAATCAACATTTTTAGAATTTTTAGACGTTTGAAATTTTTGAAGTTTTGCAATAACCTTACATGTGGAAAAGAATGTATATATAGTGAAGGCATATAAGGTATTGTTCTTCTCCTCCAGAAAAGCAATTATGTATTGACTGATGTCAGCTCCTTTTGTTTTTGAAAGTGTAGAAATAAAGATTTATTGGGAAAAAATAACAGTTTATTGACAAGAAAATAACTGCTTAGAATGCGTGAGACTGAAGTATTAAATGTTATGGATCTCTCATTGATTGTTTGGCACGTCCTGCTGTGCCAATGATTTGATTACATTTAAAGACAGTAAGATCAAAATAGACAGTATTGATTTGGACTTATTGACTGGGGGGTGCGGGACTCGTGGTCTTCGGCTATTGTGGCTGCATGGTCAGCAAGGAGGTCAGGCTCTCTGGACAAGTACTCTGGAAGATGATTGGCCCGAGGGAAGGGCTGTTATAAGGCTCCCGCCACCTGCAGTTAGAATATAGTTTTGGAAGGTAATAGGGCATTAATAGGAAGAAATTGAGTGTCGCTTTATGGGAGATGATGACTTGTAATGATATGAGATTAGACAAGTTAGGGATTGCTGCGTATATTTGCTCCTTCTGAGGGTCTTCTTGGATTGACCTGGTGTTTATTGGAAAGAATAAATTTGTCATCAGACAAGTTAGTGATTGATGGGTATCTGTAGTCCTCAGAGACTTCTACGATTGACTTGATGTTTATTAGAAAGAATAAATCCAATGTAAATCTGTGCTTGTGAAATGTGGGGACTTGAATTAGTATGTAATGTTTTGCCTTTTGGACCTAATTGGAATCGTCTTCTCATGTTTTATGTCAAGTTATTGTGCCTAAAAGATTGCCCCTTCAATTTGATGTCAAGTCAAGTCAACTCCACTCCGAGTCCTGCTGCTCACAACTACAATTGATAATAGTTCTGAGGCCCGTGTAGTGTTCAGAGTCCTTTGGTTTTTCATCAGTTTTTGAGCTTTACGGGACTGATGTGTGTCACCTGGAAAGAATAGGGTCCCAGTGACACAAAGCTTGTCATAATGGACGAAGAAAATGGGGATATTTTCATTCCACTTTTCTTTCTTTCAATTGCTTCTACCTGGGTGTAAGCCTTGCACATCACGTGGCATTATGTCTAAATAATTGCCATAAAATGCCAAACATCAGCATCTCTCAAAGGTGAACACAATTGAAATCTTTCAGAATTTTTGATGTCATGAGACCATCATCAGTGACTTCTTGCATTGCCCTCAAAGGTGTTCAGTGGTTCCACAGTGGATCACGGAAGGCACAAGCAACTTCAAACACTTTCTGGTCTGTTAAATACAGGATCTGACTGGGACACTTTAACATCAGCCATACCACCATTTATGTGTCTGATTGCCGGAGATTGATGGGTTTTTTGTGGTACATAGATGCTAACTCGCACCTGTGAACTGTTGGTCACTGTTAGAATTGAAATAAAACTTTTGCTGCAGAAATGCAATAAAGAGTCACTGGGCACTTGCAAACCCTGCAGGGGTTTCACACCAATAGTGGTTAATTGTATTAGTTTAGTTTGATAATTTATGGGATTTATTGTAAGAGAAGCAGCCAGTGAGTAATAATAAAGGCCGCTTATATCGTGCTGGACTCCATGCACTAGGTGCTTGCTCAAGGCGCTGCACATTATTACCCTGGTCATTGGAACCATCTACAATCCACTTCCTTTCTTCGCTCCCTGGGGAGTGTTCCACCTAAGATGGCTCTTTTTTGGCACCTGTAGGTTAAACCTTACTATTACCATCACTTTCCGACCAGGTGCCCAATTTTACAGCTGGGTGGACTGAGGCAGTTATGAGCGAAGCCACTTGCCCAAGGTGACACCCCTGACATTGTGACGTCAGCGTCTCAGTGCGAGGCAGGGAGTTTGATCCCTTGAAGGCCTGAGAGCTTTTGCAACGTGAGCCGGGACACCCATCTAACTAGTGCCAGGTCTCGATGTTGCTTAACTTCTCAAGCGAGTGACCAACATGCAGCGCACAAGAACAACTCACCTCACAGTTTAACTATTGAGTATTGTGGCATATC
Organism: Diodora aspera; assembly: GCA_031471655.1. NCBI lineage: Eukaryota > Metazoa > Mollusca > Gastropoda > Lepetellida > Fissurellidae > Diodora > Diodora aspera. The sequence goes on from JAUELE010033405.1 coordinate 5,627, forward strand.
TTGTTATATACTACTCAAATGAAGTTTAGGGTCGAACATAGTGATGACAATATTTTAATGATAAGAAGCAGTGCATCAGAAATCCACATGTAACATGGATGGATGTTTCTTGTGACAATCATGAACATGTGCCGATACATGATGAATTTCAGATTTTGAAGAAAATTTCACGTGAAGCAATTTTTTTTTGTATTCAGTAACCTTCAGCATTTAATTTTCACCTGACCTTTAGGGTAAATGGAAAAATTTCAGTATTAACAATATTGCTTGAAAATGCGCTTTCTGAAAATATGCTCATGTGGCTAGTTCAATCAAATCTTCAAACAGCAAAATCAGTTATATCAGGTTATGTTTGCATATATTGCGTTTGACCCTTAACTTCTTTTGAGTAGTCTATTTAAGAAACATAGTTGAGTTTACTCATATTATTAGAGAAACTTATAAACAATAATAGGTAGTTAGAGAATATGTCACATTATGTGTGCAAATATAACTTTGATGAACATTGAATTGTTATAAGCAATCTGTCCGATGTCAGTACCGTTCTCACTTCAAAAGTTGATTCCTTGTGGCATTGTGTATTAGAAAGACTTTTACCTAAGTTGCTAGATGCTTGTCATGGAAAGTGCTGACATCTGGATCTCTTGCTTCCCTGATCAAGTTTTATATTGGTTGTCTTCTCTCAGTATGACCCCATGGGTCTTCTGGGGAGTTACAGGGGCACGAGATGGCGCAGTGGTTGGCACATCAGCCCAGCAATCTGCCAGCCTTGGCGGTTGTAGTTTGATTACCTCTCGGGCACCTCTCCTTCAGCCCGGAGAGACAGGAGTCCAGACACCAACTTGAGTCCATGGTGATGTGACTGAAAGATTGCCAAAAACCACATAAAACCTCCAATCACTCTCACTCTGTAGCGTGAACAACCTTAGATAGCAAAAGGGGCATATGGTTGAAAGATTATCGAGTCCCAATATAAATCCAACCAAAGAATCTTAGATGAAGACAGCATGATGGAACACTGATATAGAAGAAAGATGTTGACTATGCATACAGTATGTTGTCGTGGGTCAGATGGTCCTCGTCACAATTTGATTTGTTGGACATGGTGAAAAGACTATTGAGTTATAGGAGAGGATACGTGTGTTTGTCCAGAAAGGGGATCTATAGAATTATGTGGACAATCTGTATTAGCCAGATTCCACGATAAAAATAGCTGTCAGTGAGACAAGATGAAGTTCAGAATGAGCTCACTGACATTTTGGAAATGTATGCATTTCACAACAATTATGAAGGTAATAGTAAGGAGTTTGTTCAATCTTACATTGAGTGTTTCAATTTTTTCATTGGGTGTCAGTCTGGCAGTCTAGGTACAGTCATTGATTGTGGCTGGGACATTACTCACTTCATTTGTGGCAAATCAGAGTCAGTCTATCAAGTGATATTGAGGTCAGTTTTCTGGGGCGTGTAAAGCAGAGCATGGTCACTTGATTTCGGTGTTGGAGCTCTGACAAATCATGTGTACACTGGTCAGCTCATTTAATTCTTCGCATATTAATAATAATGTTTCACAATACACTTGGCAAACACTATAAGCAGTTCATTGAAATGTGTGTGTTTTGCTAAGGGTTTATAAGGAAGCAGGCTCTGGTTCATATCATTGTGAAAACAATTCAGAATACGTCTGTTATATGGTCAGTGCCTTGGCATGTCACTAAAATGACTTTTATGAGATTTTGTGCAATAGCTGAAATAATGTGTGCAGAGTAACACCATTCCTTTCACTTCCTTGGCTAAGGCACGGGGTTGGCGCAGTGGTTACTGCACTGGACTCTGAAATCGAAAGGTTCCGAGTTCGAATACCGCCTGGGTCGCTGTCGTGTAGCCGGGAAGTTGTTGGCCCCGTGAACCACCCTGACGATATGGTTGAAAAATTACCGAAAGTCACATTAATCCAGAGTCACTCACTTCCTTGGTTCCATTTCTGAAGAACCGTCTCTGGCATTCTTGTAATGATCTGTTCATGTGCTTGGTACCAGCCATGGATGAATTTCAACCAGTATCGTCCTTCAAGCTACTTACCTGTCTTTTAAGTCATTCATTTACCCCCCATTCATGTACTAACTGGCTGAAATTTTGTATCTGAAATCAATGTATTAAAAAGTAATTAGTTACAATATTTGTTTTGAAAGACATGCAAGGTGAAACAGGTCTGTTGTCGCATCTCTCTAAACTGGTGTTTCGAGCAATGTAATGTTGCTAGGTGTCAGACAGCGACATTCTCTCATAATATAGGCAATCGTAGATTAACGTCCAAGGAGGAATATTGAATATTTATTGCACTTCTTTATTGAGTTGCCCTGCTGTGATCAGATGAGTAGTGGATTACTCGGGAATCAAGCCCCACATTGGGCGCCATTTAAGAAAGGAGAAATGGGGATGAATGGCTCGGTAATAAATGGGAAAGTATGGTGGTGGAGGCTTTGAGAGGAAGCAATACAGAGATAATAAGACTGAGCACTAAGAATCGCCAGCGAGAGGGACGCACATTGAACTGGGCTAATCTCCCCATCTCCAGGGCTGGACCCAACCAGATGGTACCTAATTTCCTTATCATCCACTTCAAAAGCTTTCTTCCAACGCCTGGATTGGACTGTTAATAGACGGAGATTTTCACCCACATCAAAGTTTGATTTTTATGTGTTTCGAAAGGAAACCATTTTGAGTTCTCTAATGTTCTGTAATTCATTACTGCCTGCTTTGGAAACGGAGGCATCCAGCTTGAAGAATATTTGCATGCTGATATGAGTAAATACAGTTTTTCTCATATAAATGGGAATATCTTGAAAATATTTGTCATGGTTTGTGCCTGTAACTGGATGCAAAAAAATACTTAATTAAGGATTGGTTGGTTGGATTTATGTTGGGACTCTGCAATCTTTCAGCTGTATGCTCACTTTTGCCAGTCGAGTGCAGGAGGAAAGCCTGCATCACCAGTGAGAATCTCAATGATTTTGATGCAGTGAAACCTACGAGCCCGGGTTGGTGGTGACTAACCAGTGGTGTTACCACAATGTGGCGGTGTACCATATGATCACTACATTTAGAAATACAGTAAAACCTCGTTAATTCGAAATCGCTTAGCTCGAAATATCGCTTAACTCGAAATAGCAGTAAGGTCCTGGCCAAATCCTTCTTTATTGATCATTAAATCACTCCGCATAACTCGCATTTACCTAATTCGAAATATCGCTTAACTCGAAATGAAAACTCGGTCCCAAGTTGTTAAAACAGTTAAAATCCAGGTGTTTAGCTCGAAACAATACTCACATATCATCTCGCCGACTGATAATTAACAATAAACACGTCCGTGATTGGTGACACTAATCCGAGTTCACAATGAAAACACGCGACTCATTGAGGTCGGTAGAATCAAAAACATGACGAGCATCACATCTGTTAGAAGAAGTGCAGAGAGAACTTCAAATGTATGAAGACTCAAAAGATATTCAAAACTGCTTCACTGCTATGAATGTGTCAATCCTGTGATACAAATACCGAGTGCCGCGCAATTCTTACACTTTCATTTTTGAGTGAAATATATACACTCCGCTTAGCACGAAGTCCGGTTTACTCGAAATTATTTGCTGGTCCCCTGCGTTTCGAGTTAACGAGGTTTTACTGTATTTGTATTAAAAAATGTATGTTGCACAAAATGAAAGCTTAACCAAATAACCGAACATCTAAGTGAAATATATATTGTCTACATGTACAGCAATCATGTGCGCATATCGAGTAAAACCAAGGTAAAATTTTCACTAATCTTATCATTAATGTCAAGCTTAAGAGAAGTAGATAATAAATTGAAGTAACAAAACCTGTGTATAATGAATTCATGAGATGTTGATGTCAGTTTACTGCATGCATTTCATCACAATGGTTGTTGCTAGGAATTGCAGTGTTGTTGAATTAAGTCCAGTTATGTGTACAATGTAGGACAAACTAAAAGGAATGAACAAAGAAGATAAGATTATTTTAATGGACAAAAATACATCAAACCATTACTTAATGAATCTTTGTGGGCCTGAATTTGTTTTTAACCTAGCATCTGCTTTTATAAAGCTTTGCCTAAAACGAACAGCGAAACTGCAGTTGCCTGTATGTATTTTTTTATCACTCAAGAATAAAGACATCAGTGTTGTATATAATCAGTATTGATTACCAAGTAGATGCACTCAGAGTCGCGCATAAGCAACGTACAACTGATTTGACAGGTTCTTTGGTTCCAAGCCTCACCGGATTAACCAAATATTAAATGTAATTTTATTACTACTGACAAAATTGCTGCAGCACAACCTTACCCAAAGTGACAAATTGAACAATTTTATCTCTCTCACAATTTTGTCTGGATTGAGGGACGTATGAGGCGCCATTTTTTCAGCCCGGAAAGACAGGAGCCCCGACACTAATGTGATGTTTGGTGAGACTGTGGCGATGTGGCAGAAAGATTGCCGAAAACCATGTAAAATCCCAAATCACTCAATCACCCAATTGTCTGGATTGAAAAAGGTGCTAGACCATCAGTTGCACGTAAATTGGAGCTGTACCTGTATATCTGAAAATAGTCCTACAAGAGTTGAAACATAAAACTTGGCAAGGATGGTCACATTTTGCAGAAATATTTGCCGTTCTTGTATTTCTATAAAAAAAAGGTGTTGAGACAACCTGTTTTCTCAAGGGCAGATGTATACTAGAAAGGATATGAGATACAGGATGTCTTTGTACGTATCCCTTAATGAATTGTTAACAAAAGACAAATCATGAACTTTTCGGAGTTTATGTGTGTAGAAAACAGAATGTCACAAATTTATAATGATGTTTTTTTTTTTGGTCGGGTTCAGTGCGCGAAATTGCAAGTTGCAAAAAGCAACCTTTTTTCTCTTCGGGCAACCTAGTTTTCATCAATTGCTAAGGTAAGTTGCCCAGAACAAAGTTTCTAGGCAACCTCCATAAAACACCCGCAGAACATCAAAAAAGCCTAACATAATGCTCACAGATAAGCGATCATCTTGTTTAGCATAATAGGAAGTTCAGGGCAACCTATAGTCAGATAAGGCAACCAAGTTACAAAATCAGGTAGCTTAAGTTTCTAGCACTGATACTGTACTCCTTCTCTGCAAGGATGTTGATCTTGATTATTTAGAATTGGAGACTGAAGCTGAAGTCTTGCAGATATTTATCCATTAATGCAAATAAACAACAATAAATGCAGTGAACATGCTTTTGGAGACCTTTGTTAGTTGGTAACTTAGGTTCTATATTTGACCCAATGGCATGACTTGTACCAATCATAAGCCAATCAGATGTCGAGTTTTTCTTGACAAGGGTATTATGCAAATTTGGAGTTGTTTCTTTGCCAGGGCATTATGCAAATAAGTCAAAAATAGGTTACGTTTTAGTGAAGATACTTTGTAAAACGTTTGCTGTAGTTAGCCCAAATGCAGAATGTGTTTGAACCAAAATGCCAAAACATTTAAAATAATCAAACTCGTGGAATGGAATGGACTTAATTAGTGTTCTAAAGTTGTTTGAAAGCATCATTCTATTTCATTCTGTAGTCTTTAATCAGGGTGTAGGTCAGGGTGCCAACCAATCAGACGTCAAGTAGCTGATGCAATGCCGCCGAGGCTAAATTTAGACTTTAAGTGGGTTTTCTTGTGATTGTACCAGAAAGCAAGCAGACAGAACACGAATAGAAAACTGTTTTGACAAGGATTGTTTTTCTAAAGTGGATTGATATGAGTAAAATTGCAGCTAGCCCCATGGGCGAGCAATGTACAGGTGCTCTTAGCCCTGTGGAATTTATAGCTAGTCTTGGGTTAACAGGCCAGCGTTAATTTCGAACCCTGCTGACAGTTGAGAAAAAACACTGGAACAGTCGAGTGAGTGATTTAGGGTTTTACGTGGTTTTCGGCAATCTTCCAGCCACATCACCACGATCTCACCAACATCACGTCGGTCTCAGGTCTCCTGTCTCTACGGGGTGAAAGAGGTGACCGGCTGGGACACAAACCACAACCGCCAAAACTGATAGATTGCTGAGCCGACACACTAACCACTGCGCCATCAAACGCCTCTGGAGCGGTGAAAATAGCTTGAGCCTATGAATTCAGTGTTAGCACGAGGTTTTTACCAGTGTGTGCAAGAGTGAAATGGAGTCAAATTTTTGACATGACCATGCACCTTGTGGTCAGGGTTGCAGATCGTCTGTGGTCATGGACTGATAACATTTGTGTGCGACTGATAGTTTGCTCAATTAGCTGGTCATCTAACCGATAAAATAAAACTGAGTTTGGTCAATGAATTGTTACTCTTCAGGGTATGTTTGGTTTTGATATTTTTTGATTACCGGTAGCAGTTTTGCTCTCAGAACAAAAATGATTAGTAGTTTGTGCAAATTGATTATCATTTTATCAGCAATTGATTAGCATCCAGCTGAAATTGACTAGCAAAATGCAATGCGAACCCGAACCAAAAATACCCTACTATATCTTTTCTGCACACATTTTATATAAGAAACTTCACAAATGAAAAAGTAAACAACTTGCGCATTTATAATTTTATAAGTCACCTACATGCCTAGATGTGAAGGTTAATTTTTATTTCCCTATTTTTTTGGGTAAACTGTTGGACCTTGTTATTCGCGAAGTCTGAATGTGATAATTGCATGTAGCCTACATTGTATATTTTGGGACCCAAAAAATGTCCCATGGACCAGTAAATTTTATAGCCAGTGGAAACACTGAAATAGTGGTGCAAGAGTTTGTTAAAATTTCCTGTGCCAAGGTTCATTTGGTTACATTTGTCTTGAGGCAAAATATACGCACAAAAAATGTGCACTGAAAACAATTCCTCACACTATTTGTGCATTTTTTTGGGGCGAGGAATCAGACAAGCTTGTGCATGAATGCAAATACTAAATTCAACAGCAAACCAGAAAGTGAATCTGAGTACTCACTCCAAATCTGCTAGCGTTGTTTCAAAATCATGAAAATTTTCTTGAAGGGTGATTGCAGCAACGGCAGCTTCACGGTTTTCTTCTGGTAAATCCACAACACCAGGACGAAAGGCCATCTTGATCTTTACAAAGGCTTCATTGCAATCTGCCAATAAATACTTTGCCTTCCTGGAATAGATTCGGACTACTCCCAAAAGCAAATGTCCAGATGTTCTCAATGCCATTTTAACCTGTAACAATCACAAACTGAAGATTAAACAATGCACAATTATGAGTAATAGAGCATCATCATTTCATTTTCAAAATGACTCTGTTTCAAGTATAATTGTATTGTGGGCGATTGCAAAAATAATGAGACCTATCAATGCAGAAATGCTCAGAAATGACTAGACAGGGCCCATTAAAGGCTGGGTTAGCAATAAACTGTTTTGACTCAATTTACCAAAAGTCATTTAGCCATTTTTCTCACCAGTCATCAAAACGTGGAAGCCAATGTCCAAATATTTTGTTTTACCATCACAGAGTGAGTGAGTGAAATGGATTTTTACATTGCAGGGGGCAATATTTCAGCCATAGCGCAATGTGATGTGCAAGAGGCACATCAGGAAAAGAGACAACACAGGATTGATAGCAAGAAAGAGAAAGCAAAAGATCCTCATTTAAGACGGCTCTTACGGCAAGCATGGGGATACTGGGGGTCCTATTCTTTCTGGTGTTAGAGCGACATCCCCGGGAACCCCATGAGGTTCCAGGATTTGAACCAGTTCTGTTCAACAGTATGTCTTTCCGACTCTTGAGAAATGATAGAAAATGTTGGGTACTTTGTAGAACTACAAGCTCACCATGACTGAGAATGTTTTTTATAGAGCTTTAAGTCAGTCTAGCTCAAGATAAGCAAGTCTAAACTGGGTATTTCCACAAAACTGGACCACAGATGCCAGTATCTTGAAAGAACATACAATGGAAACAAAATGAGATTTTTCTGGAACTAATTTTCAGAGCACAGAACCACATCCAGATTGGGTTTTACAACTCCCAGATTTCACGTAAGTTGGCTCTTTATTGCTTATTTCAACATCCACCCAAAAATTCACTTGCCCCTATTTGAGATTTGATTCTCGGTTAACACTGAAAGAAATTCTCAGACAATACAGTGGTTATATCTGGTAAAAGTAATTCAACATTGATGTTTCTATTAAAAAAAAAAGATTTAAAACATTGTAAGTTCCTCTAAAAATTTCTAGAAAGGTCTAAAGTGTAAATTACCGCATTTAAGCTATTAATAACATCACCATGGCACTTACTCTTACTATTTCATCTGAAAAAGTCAAAGAGCTAAAAGAATTTTCCTCACATAAAACCATCAAATGCTTTTGAAGATTTACACTGTTCACAATTCCGGTCATTAATGAAGCACAATTAAGATCAATGTGAACTTTTTTTTCAAAGACATCAAATCAATAAACTTTATAATTGAAATGCATACAATAGATGAAAGGAAGTTCACAAAAATTAAGACATAAATTAAATGATTAAGGCTGAGATCAATTAGAGAGTAAAACTCAAAATAAGCAATGATGAAAAACAACATGGCAATAAAGCAGCATAATCAGGCCATTTCAACACTGGAAAGTGTTTTAAGAAAAAGATTGAAGTCATTGATTTGTCTGCATGGTCAAGCTTCACGAGCAAACAGACCTTTAACATTTCATGTCTAAATATAAAAGTGATTGAGGCTGTAACAGCCACTCTTAAAGTCTCATTAGAAATAATTCGAAATGGAAAAACGTGTGAATCTTAGAATAATTGTCAGCCTTTGATGTTGGCTAAATACTCGACATCTTAAAGAATGACATTCAGCAAATTATCTACATTGCATCAGTCAACTTCCTACAGGATCAAATTTTCATTCTCGCTTTGTGGATGCGAAGCTGTGTTCATCAGATGCTTGAATTCAATTTCTGTACAAAAAGAAAGCAGAGTTGGGTCTGCCTATCTGTCCATCAGTCAACATGGGCGCATTGACAAATTGGGCCAATATTATCATGGCCACAAGCAGGTGCTTGTAGACTTGCCTCAACTCAAAAGTCTACTGATCGGGAGATGATTATCTCCCTTGAGGTCCTGACCTCCTGTTAGGTCAACTCCCCGATAATTCTCATGATAGTTCACCCAAATTCTGGTGGCGCCAGAAACGAAAATAAACAAACATCTCCAAACTTTCATCTTCTGGCAATGTTTTGTTAATCTCTAAAAGGTAGACTCCTGTCAGTAATATGGCAAATTAGTGCTTGCAGCCATCTCTGCACGATGTATCACTCGACCCACGGCCGCACCTTCATGCAAGAAAACTGACGAGCAAAACCATGTAATACGCGAAATGTGCTTTCCGCTAAAGGTTTCCCTGTTTTCTGATGATGTCCAATGTTTTGCAAAGCCAGGGGGAAATTTGGTATGCAAACACAAAAGATACAAAATTAGCATTGTCGACATACCAGGGCCCAATCAAACAGGTGTACAAACATAAGCTAATATTGCTCTGCAAGCAGAATCCTATGACTTCATGGCACGGAGGACTATACAAAAACTGCACAAGAAGTTCTTAAAAAGGCGTTGTTTTTTCTTCTGATAATAACTTATGCTTAGACGGAAAAAAATATTCTAAACATTATTTTTTTGGAATACATTCCATTTTTGTTGGTTTAATTACAGAATACCATAAAGATTGGTATCCAATTTTCAGATAAAAAAGGCTGAATACAAAATGTTTAAATATATAAGTTCCAAGAATAAATACTCTCTCAACAAACAAAATATGATTATGATTATACTTATATTCATTTGCTCAAAACTAAAGAGAAAACATAATAATTAAACTCAATATTACATAAAGTGATAAATATTCCATGTTTCGCAAATGGGTTTGAAATGTCTTATTATTTTGTTTCATTCTGATTGTAGGCACAATTAGAGCAGGTCTTGCCAATACAAGAATCAACTCAACGAGCTCTTGAATGTCACGGCTAACAATAATTTACTTATTTTCTATGGCACATGAGGATTGTAGGCCCTTTAAAATGGTGGAGCACCTTGTCCACCATATCACAGAGGTGTACTCAATCTGAACAAGTTGGCCCAGTGTGGACTGTGGTTGACAACAAACTGGTCCAGTAATGACTGTGGCTGACAACAAGTGGGTCCAGTATAAAGACTGTAACAACACATTTCTTTCCTAGTAAGGACTGTGGTTGACAACAAGCTGGTCCAGTAAGGATCATGGCTGACAACAAGTGGGTCTGGTATAGGGACTGTAGCAACATACTTTCCTAGTACAGACTGTTGTTGACTATAAGCTTGTCCCGTAAGGACTGTGGTTGACAAGAATCTTGCCCAGCAAGGACTGTGACAGCATACTGGTCTGGTTCAATGAGGACAATGACAACCAGCTTGTCCAGTAATGACTGTGGCTGATAATAAACTGGTCCAGTAAGGACTGTGACAACAAGCTTGTCCAGTAAGGACTGTGACAACAAGCTTGTCCAGTAAGGACTGTGACAA